>JAQZBX010055299.1:0-18529 GCA_029593785.1 Cabassous unicinctus | reverse complement strand
CACATGGTTTGCAAGTGTTTATGGTTTCTTAATTTCAAGTATTAACTAAGAATAAAAAGGGTGGCAATTTTCTTTTAACAATAACTTGATTTAAAGTGAGAAAGTTATTTATTCTGAGAGTTTCTCTCCCTCTAAATAGTAGACCTAAAGGGCAAAGTCTTAGAAGGGAACGTCTAAATCAGCTACAGAGTGAATTAATAGAATTGGAGTCAGAAGGTCATTCTGATTTATAAGAGCATTTCTGCTTATACTCAATATAAAGCAAGCAAGCACAGAATCCTCATCTATGAAAACCCTCTTGTTTTAGACTTCCTTAAGGAAAGGGGAAAAACAAAGACCTTTTCATGGTAGGCAAAGAAGGGGGTTTAATATTCCACTGAAAATTATTATATTTAAAATTACAAATGTATTCCACTTAGTTATTTTTATATCAGTGCTTAAAAATAGGGGCATGGTTTGGTGAATTTCAAGTAACCTGAATAATTTTTATAATTACATGTCCAATTTTCATATTTAAAAAGGAGAAAAATAATAGAAAAATTACATTACCATTGCTAAGTAGAACAAGAAAGAGAACTTGTGTCACATCTGTAAACCTGGACTTACTTTATTTGTATTCTGCTAACAAAAGTCAGTCTTCTTAGAGTATCTAAGTTCTAGCTTAAGCATGTTATATTTAATCTTACCTAACGTTTCCTTCTAAATCATTCTTTTTTGGTTAAATAACCAAAGGAGAAAACTTCTTAAGTAAATGTGAAAACCTAAATTTTATTTTAGTGAGATTAAATGAAACCTTCTCAGGGTATACCATAAAAATAGGAGTTTTCTTAGTACTCTATCACATTTATGTATTGCTTTGATTCATTGTTTAATCATTGTAAAATCTATAAGAAAACATTTTTTCCCGGAAGCATATTTAGGAGTTTTCACATTTAGAAAAGTTTTTTTCCCGTAAAGGTAAAATTTGTTTTTACAATAAAATCAAACTTAAATTGATTTAGAAAGAAAATGTGTCAATATCATACAGCTCTTGCTTTCCACACTGTAAGTAGAAGGTTAGTTCATAGGTTTTTTTGACTGAGGCCCAAAGAGGATCTTCATTTTTCATTAGCTAATATATCAATTCTTCGAACCTTAATACACAATATTTAATTTTCAGTCATATCAGTTTCAAAAGATTTTACATTAATTGACTAAAAAGAAGATGATTAAGCATTATCTCAAAATGAAAGTAAACTATTTGAACATTAATTTTGAGGACTGTTAAATAAATGAGTGAATGTATGCCCTCTATACCCTTTTTAATCTAGATCTTTGGTTATAGCCTAGCTTTACTGGTAATATACTAAATATATTTGAGAAGCATGGAAAACAAGATGTAACCTAAAATATTTTGATTGATGGTAATATTCAAAATGCAAATAATTTTAATAAAAATACTAACATTCTCCATTTGGTTACCTCCATAAGTCTAGTGTAATACTTCAGGAATGAAATACGGTTTGCTTACTTATTATAATTGGAAGTAAAGGAACATTCTTTTGAGACCTCATTTCATAGCTTTGATAGTATAATAGGATATTAAAATACAAGTTTTAGCTGAGGCAAGATTTAAAATGAGGTGTTAGCTCAAGATGCAAATATTTTCAAAGTTGATTATTTAAACTATTTCACCCATTTCCAAATTATAAAATATTTGGAAATTGAAGGTTATAGTTTTTCCCCTCTGTTGAGAAAGATGCTTTTTCTGAAACAGCTGGATCGTGACTCCAACAAATCCCAGAAGGGCCAGGGAAGGGCCCTTGATAGGACTTAAAGAAGCACTTGGTTTTGAACACGCAGTTTGTGGAACATTGTAGACTGATAGCTAAAGGGTGAGAGAGGGACTGTGAAGCTGCAATGAAAGCAGAGCATAGATTCTATGCCTAAATTGGGATCAGCCTGCACTTACAGAGACTGTGAAGGAAAGAACACATGGCGGTTTTCCATGGAACAGATGGGAGCCATGCTCAAAAATGGAATGGCATGAGGTCACTGTAGGTCCTATACAAATCACTGCGTGAAAAGATTTCAGAAGCTAAAAGCTGGAGTATTACCATCTGTCTCAGGAAAAAGAATTAGGATAGACCAATCAGGAGAAAAATGCAGTCACCCTTATCCAAGGAATTACAAGTGAGAGAACTTCAAAAAGTGGAAATTCCAAAAACTCACAGAGGTGCCTATGAAAGAACCATCTGACAAGGCCAGAAAGTTGAGAAGCCAGGTCCCTCTCATAGAGCTGGTAGAGCAGGCATTTCTCTGAAGCTCTTTCCTCTCTTCTGTACCCCTCCTGATATGACTCTAGAGAGGTCACCGTGTATTTAACAAACTTGAGGAGGAAGTGGAGCACAAGGTGGGGACATGATTGAAGAAACCTCTGAACATCTCCCTTCTGCAAGCCCAAGCTGGGCTAAAGAGGAGGGAGTTCATTTTTAAATGAATTTGGAAGTTATATTATACTAGTTTGGACCTTTTAATTACTTGATTGTTATTGACTGAACTACCTAAGAGTACTTAGAAAGCCAAAAGGTGAGCTAGAATTTTTAATAGTCATAGGAGAAAAACTCACTCTACAGAAAAGATCTAAAGGGATTGTGGGAGGTAGAACAAAGTTGCTTTATGATTATATTCTATGAGTTGATATAACAGTTGCCATTAGTTTAGTAAATAAAATAAATTATTGTGGTCTCAGAGTAAGCTTATTTCTTATTTAAATAATATGAATAGAAAAGAGTACTCAAGTTTAATAAATTATTCTCTTTGCAATCTGTTGCTTGCATCCTGGTTTAGAGAGTCACTCCACCCATGCATGGTTTGAACTGCTTCCAAAATGAGTAACATTTTCAGATGGAATGATCCCAACAATTCATTAACTCTGAAGCCCAACCAAGTAAGAAAACCAAACAGAAAGTACTGAATATTTTTACTGTCAACTAAGACTCCATTAAAAAAAGAAAAAGAAAGAAGGAGGGAGATACTTTGGGCTTGTATACATTACTCCTGAAGTTTACACAGAGAGGGCTCTGGATTTGATATGAATTATCGTTAGGACTACTTAAGGCAGGCTGAGATAGAAAGTATTATTCACTTGTAGTCAAAGTGACAGATGCTAGGTAGTTTAGAATCATTTGTTTAGGAACCATAGATCCTTAAACATATTGTACAAACATCAAACACTTTCATTATTATGAGTTCTACACTGAACAGGTTTCTAATGCATCACTTATAAATGAATGATAAATGGATGTAAATGTCTACTCACAGATGACCACCTTTCTCAAGGAATATTAGAGTTCTTCTTTCAAATTCTGTCTCTGACTTGAGAGATGGGGTAGGATGTTGAGGGTTGGGGCAAGACAATCTAGCTTCCTTAACGTTAACTATGAGAAACTTGCACAGAGAAGAAAGAAAAGACTTCCTTCTGCTCCCCTTCTCAAACATGTTGTCCCCAACCTGCCTAAACAACATGGAAATAAACCTCAGTTCCAAATCTAAATGCAAACCATTTTTAATTAACAGCTAACACAAATTCAAATTTACCCATCCAAATGAAACTAGTTCAAATTCCTGAACAACATATGATTTTTTTCCTTCCCTGAATTTCTATGATATATGGTCCGTCCCATTATTTTGGACATTTAAACATTTTCTGAATTTTCTTGTAACTTGCTTAAGTATGTTATGCCTTGTCTCCCCAACAAGGGTATGAACAACCAGATGAGAGTTTCATATTGTTACAATGTTCTTAGTGTCAGCAGTAGGCACTCAATGGATTTTTGTTGAATAAATGAGAAAAAAACACTGCTTAAAGTAGGACCAAAAAAAATCTTTCAAGTGCAGTTACTGAAAAAGTATCCTAAGTTTTACTGCCTTAGTGCATATCATTTGTTTCCAACCCCTGAGACTTACAAAACCAAATCAATAAAAGCAGCATTATTTTAGATATAAATCTGCTGGGAAATATATTCAATGATGCTTAAGTTATATGCAGATTTTTGATTCTTTGAAAATATGTTCTTTGTACATTATATATTTGGTGGATAATGCTAAATATTAGAACTACAGAATAATAATGTGTTCTTTAATTCCTCAAGCTAAATTGTAATCTCCCCACCTCCTCAACAATGCCAGCCCAATTACAAATACAATATTAGAAGGGATAAAATTTATAGGGTATCAGCAACATTGAGGAGACCTGCAACAGACCAGACTTCATAAAAGCCTACATTAAATAAAGAACTTTTACAAATGCAGCTGAATTCTTATATAGGCAAGGGAAGTATGTGTAAAGATTAGAAGATTTTTCAATTTTCACTATGCAGGGTGGAGAAAAATAAACGATTTCAAAGATTTTTACTGGCAATAAATACTTTCCAAGGCTAAGCCCTGAAAGAAAATAAATCCTTCCAGATAATTTCCTGGTAGGACTAGGTAATTTTTAACATTGTCTCCAAATAGGCAATATACTCTCTCCCTTTTGATTGGCTGAGAAAACTTTGGTGTTTGCCTTGAGTTACCTATGTTAATGAGGTAGAAAAATCAATCCATCCCCCAAGTAAATTATTTTTTCAGAAACCTCCCCTCATAATTGTAGCAGTCAATGTGTTTAGTTCTTAACATTCTTTCCACCTTAGATAAGTGATATAAGCAAATTGCAGTAATCCCATTCCCCTTGTGACTTTAGGAACTGGAATTGACCTGGCCAGTGAGATGTGATGGAGGATTATGCAAAAATTTTCCTTGTTCCTAAGAAAGAGACCTAATAATTAATAACCTTTTCCCCTAAATATTTCCTTTTCTGGATGTGATCCCCGGAACTGCTGTAGCCATCTTGCTATCAACCTAATGATAATGTCAACACCAAGAATTACAGACAGAAAGGAAAGAAAGAACCTGGTTCTCACTTGAAAACATTGATAAACAGCTGCTTTTGCCATCTCCACAGTCATCCCAACTCTGGACATTATTCTTATTACATGAGATAATAAATGTCCTTATTTTTCACCAGTCCAAGTTAAGTGTCTTTTATTCTAAACTGTCAATATGCTAAGCGATAGAGTAATATATTTATTTTATACTCAAAAGAGGAAAAGATAACAAAATCACCTTTTTCAAAGGTTTTGCTATATATTCCAAAAATTAAATCAACATATATTTAGTATCTTTCATGAGTAAGATATTGTGCTATGTGCTAAGGGAGAAATATGAGTACATGGAAAATGGTCACTCCGTTCAAAGAGTACATAATTTGGATGCGAGACAGATCTAGACAAATGAATAATGATAATGCTATTAGAAAAGGCATGTGACATTGGTATAAATATATAAAATAAAATTCTCTAGGAAACATTAAAAACAGTTAATTCTCCAGAGAGTGAGACAAAGTCTTGAAGAAAAATCAAAAGAGGATAAAAGAGTAAAATTAGGTAAGTGCCTTGAACAAGAAAGTGGATGGCAACCTCCCAGAAGGATTTAGCAAAAGCAGAAAACTTGAAAGTAAGTTATTTGGGAAAGAATGAACAGGGTAGTTTAAGTAGAGTGGAGGAGAGGAGGAGAGGGGAGGGAAGAGAAGAAGAAAAGAAGGAAGAGGAGGAGGAAGCAGTGGAGGAAGCAGAAAGTAGATTGTCAGTGAGGGAACAATGAAGAGTGGCTAAAAAGGATTCTGGAAACCTAAGGCAGCAATATGTTGGGAAGGGTTTGAGAAGTCAAAGCTAAGAGGTCTGGAATTCAATCAAGCATCTTCTCTGAGACTTCTTTTTTTTAAAAGATAACTCTGATGGTCATGATGAATGGATTAAACGGGGAAACCAGAGATTCACTTTCATAATATAAACTCAGAGGAATAATGGTATTATCACATAGACTAGAGAAAATATTAAAATGTTTGCCACCTTATCAGTTTGGCTTATCAGCTGCTGCATTTGTTGGGACTGCATTACAGTTCCAATCTCAGCAGTATTTGCCTAATACTGCTTCCTTAGCTTCTCTCTCACAGGTGTTGATCCTATGATCCATATTTGTAAAAGCAGTCCCTTACAAATATGCTACCAGTTAATCTCCATCTCAGAGTCTGCTTCCTGGGAAACTCAACTCATAACCCAACTGTTGGGAGTGGTAAATGCAGCTCTAGATCCATGTCCTTCCCTTGGAATGTGATTACATCTGGTTGGTTCTATTTGTTCAATTTTGGTCTAGTGTTGGGGAAAGAGAATGTCCAAGTCAATGTCCATATCTGTCTTGAAACTGTCCCAGAAAGTTGTTCACAGAATGAACCCTAATTGAAGTGTAGCCTTATGGGCCAACTCTGGAGCAGCCTAGCTAAATAGTGAGATGTCATATCCAGGGTGTGTTTATACGTGCCCTGAAATATATTATGTCCCTATAGAAATAGTTCTTTCCTTCAAAAAAGGACCAGAATCTTACCCCTCATCTAAATGCCAGAATTTTAAAAAATCTCATTCTACTTAACTTTTACTTTCTAGATAGTATAAATGCTCTGAAAGTTCTAATTTTGATTTACATCCTCTGCAGTAATTTTTCATGTTTATTGACGTATACCTGCACCACTCACGGTACTGGAGTAAAATCTAGTCTGAACAAGAGTCGAGATAAAAGTTGGGTATTATTAAATGTTTACTATAAAATTAGTTTTTTTAAATGATTTTGATATAATTTCTGGAGATTCATCTCTAAATGCCTGTTGCAAATATGAAGTGATAATGGCTATTTTTCAACAAGCACAGCAATGTTTATGCAAAAATTCCAAGTAAAACATATATCCTAAATTTTACCACTTCAACTGAGTGCTTTCTACAGTTTTTTAAAAAAAAATTCCCAGGGGAAAAAATTCTCAACCAGTCACCCATAACTCAATTATGTGTTATAGATCACTTTAACTCTAAAGAGTACAAAGGACATCCTTCAGACTCTCAGAGTCTCAACATGTGTGTGGTTTCCTCCACAGAGGAGTTTGGAACTTTGCCGAGGGGCACTGAGCCAATGCAAACCGTGTAGCTCTAAACACTGCTCAAATACTACATCTTGACACTTACTTGCTACTGTGGAATACCTTTGGCACAGAAGTGTTGTTGTTTTTTTTAATGTGAAAGGTAGATACCTACATAAACATAAATTCTTACCTTCACCTAATAACCTCCTTATGAATTGTACATTTTATAAAGATATAAAGAAATATCAGTTATACAGAAAATCTCTAGTAAAAGACCCTAATTTTATAAGATGTTCAAATAACTATTTCAACATCAGAAGAGAAATCAATAAACCTTTCTTTTTAAAATATTAATCCATTTTAAGCATGGAATATGGCCAAAAAGAGAAAACGATTTGCTTAAAATAGCTACAGGATGAAGTTATGTTATCAGAATTTATTTTAAGCAATGATCTAATACACTTGGTCAGATAAATGGGCTTTTTCTGCCAATCCCTAAAGGCAGAGAATAGCACAAGAACATCAATTTTTGCTATTATACCAAAACTGAGACATATTTGGAAAAATGCTTTCAGAACTATGCAGTAGCTCTTAAGGCAAAACTGCAAAGGAGAATGAAATTTTTCTTTAGCCTCTTCCATAAAAAGTGCTATCCCCTGCGAAGGTATTTACTGATGATTAAGTTATTACTTAAATACTATTGATAGGCGCTCCTGGAAGTTTGAGAACTTTTAAGAGAAATTCCTGAAGAAAAAAACACATCCTTAAGAACAAATAGGATGGGGCTGTAATGGTGAAATGAACAGCAAGCTTTTGAAATTACACCATATAATCAACTGCTTATTTCACCTTACTGTAAATAATATCCTGGCTATAGGATAGTTGTAATTTTAAAAAGTAATAATCTTATTATTTTTAAAGTATGATTGGATTAATAGAAGTTGAGAACAAATACTGGCATTATTTTAGTCCTCCCTTTTTCTTCTATGAACATAGAATATATGCAAGGAATGCAAATACATATGTACTGACAGACAATTTTTTAAATCAAAGTATGAGCATTAATAAGAAATTACTTATTTCCATTTGATGGACCCCAGTCAAAAATGTGTGGAAGAACAAATTCCATTGTTCTTAATGCAGGGGTTAACGAAGCAATATTAACATGTATAGAGAAAAATTATGATGCCTGTGTAGATTAAAGACCAGAGAGTAGATAATACTCAAATAACTGAAAAACTGATATTTAGTTATGAAATACTTGTCAAAATGCAAGCATTAAGTTAAAATTATTGTAGGTGTATGCTATGTGAAGCTTTAGTCTTAGGATGGCTTATAAACTATTTTTCTGAATGGCGAGAACTCAATATTAATTTTATATTTGGAACTATTGACCTGAAACCTTGCAATGCTTCCAAGTCTTTCTTTTGCAATGCTTCTGAAAAAAATAAGAGAAAACATTCAAAGACACATCATAGATGCAGAATTAAGTCATATATTATGTTTGCTCATCAATGAGTTATTCAATACCTTCTTGTCTTTGTAGTCATCTCTCCTTGCATTGATTTTAGCAGGTCCTTGATATTTGCTGAAGTATTACCTAATATTAATTGATGAAGTCTAAAGGGTAACACCCTTTTCTTTGGAAATTGCAGTACTAGTTGAAAATATAGGATATGGAAGCAATTGCTTTCTAGGTTTGGAATAACTAGTATATATTTTGTTTTCGTGGTAATATTGTTCTTAATGAATCCTTAGTTGGGTCATTAATAATCTTCACTACCTGAGTGTGATGGGGCCATAGAAGAAGTCTGACCAGATGTGACAGCATAAAGAAAACTGTCTGATGTTAAAATGCAACCATAGCCACACCATCAGTTGAAACTATGTTTATGTGTTAACTGAAAGTTAATAAAAATTAAATTTTACAATGTTATAGATAGAAATTTTCATTCTTTATGAATAAATATCTTGCCATTTTTCCATCCCATAATATGTATTTCTACTCTGTAGCATTATATTCACTCACTTTTAACAAAAATATACATATGGACTTAAATCAATAAACATACAAAACATGTATCAGAGGCAATATTAATCTGTAAATGATCTACTGCATTTGATGTAGATGCACTTGCAGCAAAACAAAGCAGAAGAAGAGACCAGATGAAAATAAATGAATCAAGTCAACTATATATAAACTGACCTTCTTAAAATTTTTGTTTAAGTCAACCAGACTGAGGAGGAAGATGTGGTCCTTGGCTCCCAGAAGCAGCCTGCCCCTCTCCTCATCTAACAGTAGGGTTTGGAAATCCAGTCCTTCTGCTGAACCCAAAAAGGGCATACAGCTATTGGAAAGAAGCAAGTCTATGGGGAGGTAAAAGGAGGAAAGAAAGAAAACAATTCTTAATAAGCAAATACCTGCCCCATTACACACATTGACCGACTTTGTAAATATATATATTACATGAGTATTCCAATTTAGATACATGTAGACAATATACAGTTCTTAGCATATCCTCATTTAGAAATATATGCAATCTATTATATTTGCATTTTATTGGCTCAATATTTATTTTGTGCAAGAAAAAATACATGATATTAGAATGAATACACAGCATGTAAATACAAGAGCAATTAAATGAAAAATATTTTATAACCCTGTGTTCACTGTGTTATATTTATAGCCTCTACCTACAGTAATATTTGCAAACTGGTAAAATTAATCATTATATGTAAAGTAAGCAAACTGAATGTGTGATAAATCTCAGAGCATTTCTTCCCTTCCCACTTCTGATAATGCTTAGATTGATGCATGAGTTTGGGGCATTTCACTGTTCCTTTTTCATATGTTCAGGAAAAAGATGTAAACAAAGGGGCTAAATCCAAGCAAATGGATTGTGAAAGAGATATGACTGAACCAGTAATGAATCAGGATTTTAAAGCTGAAAGAGACTTTAAAATCAATTATGTTCATATGCCAGTTGAGCCCTGAATCTCAGCGGAGTTGCAACAACTACTCTCCAGCTCATTGGAATCGCCCACGACAATTAGCGAAAGGATGATGATGGACAATGCCCATCCCAAAAAGCAGAGTATCCATAACTGCAAGCAAGACAGTTCCATCCATCTGCCCCATGGGATCTAAGCCCCCTCTCAGTTAGAAACAGAGTGGGCATCACCATCCCAAAATCCTCAAGATTGAGAATGAACAAACATAAGGGAGGAATGCAACTATGGACTAAAGTAGACATTATTATTCTAGCAATGAAAGAACTTGTATCATTGATATAAAGGCAGTGGCCACCAGAGGTTCCGAGGGAAAGGAGAGGGAAGAATAGGTGTAACATGAGACGTTTTGGGGACATTGGAATTGTCCTTCATGACATTGCAATGATGAATACAGGCCATTATACATTTTGTCAAAACCTATAAAATTGTGCATTGCAAAATGTAAACTATAATGTAAACTATAGACCATAGTTAGTAGCACTGCTTCAATACGTGTTCATCAATTGTAACAAATGTACCACACTAATGAAGGATGTTGATAATGGGGGTAGTGGGGGAGGGGGAGGGAGTAGGGTATATGGGAATCCCATATATTGTTGATGTAACATTTATGTAATTTAAAGCTTCTTTAAAAATAAAAAAAATCTTTTAAAAAATCAAGTAATGCAGATTCATGATTTTGTAAATGAAGGTATTGAATCACACTTAGGTGAAGCCACATGCCCTAAGTGTCAAAACAATGTGGTCATAAAGCTGACAACAGAACCTGAGTTCTTATCACCATTTCCAGACTTTTTCTTTGCCACTTGTCTGTAGATCCTAATTCTTTGTTTCATTTATAATTATGATATGGATGGACACTGATCTAAAGTTAGACCAGGGTTTAAGGAAGCCAAATGTTTTCTATCGATTTTCTTCTTTCCAGGTACTTACTATACCCTCTCATTTTTGCAATTCCAGGGAATTAAATAACAATAAAGTAATAATATCACATATCATATATTAAAGTCCAATATATGTTACTGGACATAGAAGTAAATCATTATAAAGTAATTTATTATTGATTCAGGAGATAGATAAAAGTGCTGTTTGGGAAACAGGCCTCAAGATACTTCTAAAATGTGTTATGGCAGTTTTCAACCTGTGTAAAACGGATATTTGAGTTCCTTAAATTTAAAGGCCATATATCCTATCCACTAATTACGGTCTCTATTATTTCATATTTTTAAAAATTCCCTTCAATATTTGTCTAATTTACAATGGTTACTTAAGTTTTTTGTTTGTTTTTGTTTTTTAACTGGGAGGTCCCGGGGATTGAACCCAGGTCCCTCCATATGGGAGACAGACACCCAACCATTTGAGCCACATCTGTCCCCCTATACAATGGTTAAATATTATTTCCCTTAGTCACTAAGCTAGATTTTTGTCTTAGTTTTGACAAACTAAGAGTATTTTGAATAATATATATTATCTGAATTCTTGAGTGAGTGTGGTTTTACTTATTCAAATTTATGGGTCATTCTTTGTGTACACTAGATGGAATTGTGAACTCTATACTAATTATTTTTCTATTAAGTTAAATATCATTTTAATTGTTTTTCAGACCAGAGACTTTCCAAGATGATATGTTTTAGTAGCTCTACAAGCAGTAAGCCTATTTTTGTAGAGCTAATATTCAACAAACATTCCATACTGATCCAAAAGTAAAACTGAGAAAAGAAGAACGGAAAAGAGAGAACGGTTAAGAAGATTATGCTCCAAAGCTATAACAAGAGAATATATTTCACACAACCCTTCAGTCAATCAGGCAACTCTGCAGCTTCCATGGAATTTCCTCTTGTTTAACAACAGATCAGAACAAAATAGGCAAGATGAAAAGTATGTGAGGGGATTCTCAGGAGTATACCTTGATCCAAGTAATAGAGGAAAGTAGTTTATATGATATAAGTCCTTACTATTTTGAGTGTCCACAGATAATAACAAATTATTTTAAACTATGCCTTGCACTGTTAATAACAGAATGAAACATAGTCTAGAAAAATGAGTAAGAGTGTGAGCTTTAGTCCAGACTACCGGGTCAAATCCTGACTTTACAAAATTCACCGACCACGTGATCCAGAACAAGTCACTTAACCTCTCTCTGTCTTAGTTTCCTCATCTATAAAATGAGAATAAAAATAGATACTATAACATAAGCCATGTTGTTGTAACAAATAAATGAGTTAGTATAAGCTCGGCAGGAGAACAGTACCTGGCACATAGTAAGTACTATTATACTATAAGCTATTATAATGATGATGATGATTTATTTTTTATATTCTATGCAAAATCTATAAAAAGGAAAGCCTAATATCTCTCAACTTATATAATTCTTATGATGATTAAAGGAGGTAATTTATATAAAGTTCTTAGAACAGTGCCTGGGAGATAGGAAAAGTTCAATAAATATTAACTATTATTTTGAATATGATTATTATTCTTCAATTTAGGTCAAATAAGTTCTATTAAAGAAACATATCTCATCTTCCATTAAACCAGAATTATGATTAGAACTCTTCTATGTTTTCTGTGATATTGGAATAACATTAAAAAGCTACCATTCCAAATATTTATTAGCATCTAGTATGTGTTTGGTACTAAGCAAGGTGTTAAGGTTGTAAGATGACAGAGCATTGTCTACAAAGGGCTCCCAGATCAATGTGGAAACAGATATGTATATAAAATGCAATAACCATGTGATAAAATTAACCATCACAAATTCTAAAATTATTGTATTTGAAAAGTTAGTTTTCAAGTAATTAATTGTGCATTACCTTCTAACAGAAGGAGATCTTTGAGCACAGTCTTGAGAACAGATGGAAGTTTGACAGGAAATAAATAAATAGAAGTTTATTCAAGGTAGAAAGAACAATATCATCAAATATTGCACATATTCTGTACTTTTAATATGTCTTCTCCTCTGGAGAGTGTGCTCCATTAGGGCAAGACCAAAATAAGCACTTAATAACTATTTGTGGGTCTGTAGTTCAGTATGGCTGCACTATTGAGACTTTGTGGGGGCAGTGAGAAATGAAGCTGGAAATAAGGCAGCATTCAGCTAATCAAGGCCTCAGATGGCAGATGGGGGAGTTTGGATATAATGTAGGTGACTAAAATATTTTACGCAAGAAAGTGACAAAGACTATAGCTGAGTGTTAGAAAGATAAGTCTCCCAGGAGTGTTTAGGATGGATGAGAAGGGGAAAGACAGGGCAGAGAGACTGCCCAGAAGTTTCTGAAGGATGGTGAGTTCCTGAATTAATGCCAAACAGAGGAGGAAGATATTTAAGGGTCTGGAGTTTAATTTTCTGTCTCTAATTACACAGTGAGGAAGAAAATAAATACAAAGTTGATGTAATCATTGCTTTATTTTTTTCCCCAACATAACCAAACCTATTGGGTTTAGTTTTTAACAAATTTGACAAGGAAAATAAAGCATCTGCAAAAATAGTGAGTAACCTGAGGTATTATAGTTTCCAAATGATTTAATATTGTCTTGTGACAATGTTAACATCAAAACGATGCAAAGTATGCTTCACCAATCTTTTGTAGCCAAACTAAATAATTAGCCTTAGGCATTACACGTGAAAATTTCTCAGGCTGACACACACTTTATGAAAAGACCCTGGGGCAGGGACTGGAACAGGTTCCCTCTTCCCCCAAGCAGCTTATCTTCCTTGCATTTCTGCCAAACCAAGCAGTCATATTTGTTTTCATGGGATCATCAACTAAAGCTCAGGGGGAAAAAAGGTGTTAACTCCTGAGCATGCTTCTTAACACCTAATGCTAATAAACTACCAGGATTTCAGGAAGCAGAAATTCATGGTACAAATTCATGAAAATTGAAACTAATATTTTGGCACTATTGCCAGAAAAATTTTATAAACTTTTTTTTCCCCAAACTGGAAATTTCAGGGATGTACATTTTAAAATTTTCCATAGGTTTTTTGTTGTTGTTGTTGTTTTGACAGGAATGCCATTTTTTTCTTGGGTGGAGGGGTGAGTGTATTGCTTCACAGGTGCCACTCACTAGCAGGCCTTCTCCTTGCTTAGTTTACCAGCCCCACCCTTCCCCAGAGGTCAGCGGCACTTACCTCCAGGTTCTAAAGGCCTTCTCTGTACTTAAACCTTTGACCTAATCCACTATAATCACCCCATCTGACTTTTCCTTTTAGCCGTTCATTCTCTCCTACCACCTCATTCCTAGTTTGTAACCTCACTCAATCCCCACACCTTCAAATTTTCACTCTTTTTCTAGCAGTTCACTTCTTGAAAAATGAATACTTCAAGAACAACCTAATTATTTCTGAAATAAATGAAGCAAAGATATGCTTACTCATTAATCCCAATTGTTAAAATATGGAAATTACTTCACATGATAGATTTTGATGGAAAGAAGACAGAGAAGGTGTTCTTAATTCATGATGAGTGAACCACTATAGAACAAAGGGATGATATCCAAGGATCAAAATCTTAATGAACAACATTAAATTTTCATATGTTCATATAAGTATGTGAATTTTTCTCAAGAGTCTGTACATAGTCTTCATCAGCTTCTCCAGATATCGTACCAAAAGTCACAGAAAAAACAGCATGCTTTCCACACATGGTTAATAATTACATTTAGAATAATTTCTCATTTCTAGCACAAGGAAGTCATAAAACCTGACTTTTGAAACAAATAATTGACTCATCTAAGATTTCCAGGCCTTCTGCCAAGTGCTGGAAATACACTGATAAACCATTAGACACATGCCTGCCCTCCTGGATCTTACAGCCTAGTGGAGAGGGAATGCTCATACACACACACACACACACACATAAAGAAAATATACTTTAAAGACACATCTGTGACAAAGGAAAGTAGCACCCAGAGTAGTAGACCTTTACTTGACTCTAGTAGTAAAATGGAAAGAACGTTCTATCCACATGCCCTTTGACAAGTGAAATAATGTTACCTTGGCTTTTGGCTTTCTAATCTTGTGGTGGGTGGAGAAACCAAATGGCCTCCAAGCTCCTTCCACCATTAGAGTTCCATGGCTTTAGAACCTTAGATTTAACTTTGTTCAAACTGAGGACATATCAAATAACAAATTATCAACAACCAATCGATCTATGACTACTGTTCTGGTTCCCTGGAGCATATAGTACCCAAATCTTGGGATGGAGAACAGAAATATAGTTTAATATAGTACGAACTAAAAAGGGATCTAATTAATAATCCTTTTTGCCTCACATGTTACCAATTCAGTGAAGTCCAGAGTGTAAAGTGGGCTCCACAAAACCAATTTGCTCTCAGTGGCGGAGCTCAGCAAAATGAATCTCCTGACTCACAGCCAGATGCACTTCCATGTGAGGAGAAAGCTAAGGACCGGGTAATTCCTGCTCCTATTTGAAATAAACGTTTTCTCTGAAAAGAATACTTTGTACCTCCCTTTTAGTGTCCCTTACTACAATTGTACATTCAGCCTGATAAAACATTTGACCTGATGGTCTGCATTCTTCCTCTTCACCCCAGAAAGGAAGGGAGTGGTTAGTCATATTGAATCCAATAAATTTAGAATTAAACAGCACAGACTTCCTCAGTGTTTGACTGTTAAATGAACAAGGTCCCATACCCTTGAAATCCTGCATTTATTGCCAACGATCCTGTACTGGGTGGAGTTGTCAGTTTGTCTCACGAGAAGACAAAATAGCTACAAAATGATTTCTTGCATCCATTAAAGAAGAATGCTTCACTCTTGAGTTTAAAAATCCAGAAAAACAAGGCTATTGAAGGGAGAAATTCATGAGATAAAAATCAAAATCAACATTGGAGAAAGTCAATTTCCAATCTAAGTAGAATTCTTCAGCAAAGAAAGTTTACAAACAAAAGCAAATCCAGATCAAAACTCAATCACCTTTCTCTGTTATCCAAGGATATTCCGCACAAATTCTTGCTCCCCATTCCTTTTACTCCTTAAGGGAATAACAATTGTATCAGTAGGCTTTTGAGGTTTCTTGAAAATGGTCAGAGCTCCAGTCTGTTCTCTGCAAAACTGTCTAAATAGAAAGGTTTTGCTTTAAGTCTTTCCATATCCTTTCTATTCCTGTCTTCTCCAGAAGTTCGACTTTTCCCCCCTGATCTTTAAGTTCCCAGGGCTTTCATGGTGGTTAGTATCCTAAAGATCCCCTATATGGAGGTCCTTGGAGGCTACTTCCCAGAGTTTCCTAAAGTGCTCTGGCTATAAAACCTTTTCCAAGAAAAGCCTATTCTCAGTTTGGGTCAGGAATTGAGCAAAGGCAGCAAACTCTATTCATTTCAAAATGAAAAGAGTACCTTTAATTGTGACACACGGCATCCCTTTGACGCTCTGTGACCTTGTATGTGCTTCTCTAGCTTTTGGTCCAAGGCAAGGAATTAATTCTCCCTTGGATTTAACCTTAGGAAAATTAACTCCTCTTAAATTGGCCTCACCTGACTCCCAGTTGGTTTCTTGAGGTTTAAAATTGCATGAAAAAATTTTGGTTATCAAGATAGCTCATCTTTACTTACACAAAAATGCTAATTATTAGCCTCCATAGCTAACTGCTCAAATAACAAAATATAAAAAGAAAGAATATTAGTCAAACCTAAAATCCCTGCAAAATATTACTTCAAAATGACAGCTTTATATTATGTTATGTTATGTTACTGTTATACCTCTCTAGGTGAAAAATCTAATTCTAACCATTTTCTTCTTGCAAATGCAAGTCCAAATAAGAAAGAAAAAAAAAATTCACGTTTGCTCTTCTGTAACAGAATGTTGGAGATCATTCAGTTCATTAGATCTTACACAGAACATTATCTATGTCAATTATAAATTAGATGATATCACTTGGGATACATAAATTAGAAAAGCATAAAGCCTATTATATCATTAGATCTATGTTCTTGCCAGGACACGATGTGGAGCAGGAGTGTGGCAATTTAAACTCACATTTCCATCTACATCCATGCTTTTAAATCACAGGTTTATTCTTGTTTGGCTAACTTTCAATAGTGGATACTTTATGTAATCCATCACATGTGAGATGCATAATTTATAATGATGAGTTCTTTTAAATTCTTACTTTGAGTAAGAATGGGTTTTTCTAAATTCTCAAAAACTTTGCTTTGACAATTTTTCCTCTTGACCTATGAGAAAGGTTAAAATCATAAATATCTAGAAAATTTCCAGAAGAACAATGCTTTGATAGAATAAATTTCTCATACATAGCTGAGTGGATAATTCTGAAGAAGATTATTTCTACTTTGATTCTTATTTTCTTAACTCTTTTCAAGATATTTGGAATTTCTCCCTTTTCAAATTTCAAGGAATGGTTAAAATCAAACTCCTTACAAGTGAATATGGATTTTCATTCAATCAAGTATGTGAATATAATCTTTAACAAAAATTCCAAAAGTCATAGCTTAATTACATCTGTTATTGAATCAATACAAAGATAAATATGACAAGAACAAATGACTCATGCTAAGATCAAGAAAAATTAACTTTTATAGCAGAATTATGAGTAAAATAACTTAAAAATATTACTGTATAATATTACTTTTAAAAATTAATTATACTAATGAAAGATAAGCATGTGTATCAAAAAGCAATGTTAAAAGCATATTAAAAAAAACATGTGTCTTCTCCTATCCTTTGTTCAGCCCAATCTAATAACCATCTAACATATTTAATAGTTTAATTTGTATTTACTTCTTCCTTCTTCATGATTTGTTGGAGGATCACAAGATCCAGAAACTTCCTAAGAAAGAGTGCCTGAAACTTAAATTTTGGAAACTTTCCATATTTTAAAATGTTTTAATATATTTTTATACATTATTGAGAGTTGAGCTGGAAATAGAATTTTGGGTTGAAATCATTCACCCTCGGAGATATAAAGCATTTCTGTACTATCTTCCAAAGTCACTCTTGAGAAGTCTTATGTGATTCATATCCCCAAGACCTTGAATGTGCCTTCTACTTCTCCTGGAAGATGTTCAAATCACCTCCTCATTCCCGCTACTATGAAATTTAAAATAATTTGCCCAACCACGGGTCTTTTTTTTTTTTTCCCATTTGTCATGCTGGGCACTCAGTGTGACAGCTAATCTAAAATGTAATATCCATTGATATTACAGTTAGGTTTTTCTTTGGGAACAAAGAGATGTCAATTATCTGTAGGCCTTTTCTACAGAAGAATGTCCGCAAATAACCTGCCTAATGAGTATCATCCTGGTAGAGCTGTGCAGAGAATTTTCAACAGAATTTGAATATAAACTTCTAAGTGGGAGACTAAAAAATGCAGTCATAAAGTATGGGTCTCCTGAATTTCAGGCAGTATTTATAGGGCATAAGCCGTGAAATAATATTCTTATCCTAGTTTTCTATTTATACTTTCTCTTACACAGGAAAAGCATTCTCATTAATTGTTACCTTTATGCTAATGACTTCAAAATAAACACCTAAAACCCCACTGTCTCTCC
>JAQZBX010055298.1:0-18452 GCA_029593785.1 Cabassous unicinctus | reverse complement strand
CCTCGACCTCCCTCACTTCTCCGCAGCCGCTTCCTGCTGGTGGAACGGAGCTGCCGCCACCTCCCGGGACGGCCGAGAGGGCTCAGGAAGACCACGCTACTGGTCGGCGCCTGAAAACGCACCCGGGCCCTGAGGGCTGAGCCCCAAAGTGGACCCACGGCGTCTCCCACTCTGCGGGCAGAAGGACAGTCCTTGGCAGCGGCCGCCCCGGCGGAGGTTACAGACGTCGGGGTGGGCAGAAACTCCCTGACTGGGGCGTGTGGAGCACGTGGGGGGCCGGCGGGCGAGGAGCCCCCAGGGCAGACCAGCCCCCCAGGCCCAGGCACGAGGGAGACCCTGCCAAGCCCAGCCAGCTGGCTGAGCCTGCAGGTGGCGAGTTTGAACAGAAATAGCCTCTTTTTTCCCTTTCCTTCCAGGAAACACGCTTTGCGGGTCAGGGGCACACAGTAGGCACTCAATAAATGTTCGCCAAGTGCTGGGCGCACGGGCATCGAGCCCCGTCTCCGGCGCCCGCCCCCCCGTGTGTGGCGCGGCCACCTCCAGGCAGGCGTGGCTGCCAAGCCCTGCCATCTGCCACCGCCGCGGTGCAGCTGCCGGGCAGGCCCCCGGCCTCGGGGCGGCGCCGCACAAAGGCCGCCGGGCAGGATAATTGCCGCCCCGGCCGGCCGAGCTGCTGGCCGGGCCATTTGCATACAGATGGCGGGTCGCGGGCAGGGCCGCCGCCGCCGCCGCGGCTTTGACTGCCCCGATGGGCTGAATAGTCAGGCATTCAAGGGCGGCTTTGAAATGTGAAAGGAGCGGGGTCGGGGGAGAGCGAGAGGAGCAGGAGGAGGAGAAGGAAACGCAAGATTCTTTTCTTTGTGCGGCAGGAGCGTCGGGAAGGGCGCCAGGGGCTTCAGGAATGCGGGCCCCGGGAGGCCGCGCGGGGTCTCTGCGGAGACGCCCCCGGCCCACAGGCATCTGCCCCCTTCCCGCTCCCGGGGCAGGGGTCTCGCGGAGTCCGAGGGGTGCAGGAAGCAGGCACCTCCGTCGTTTGGGAATGCCGGCGGCAAGTCGCAGCTGTTTTGAAACGGAAAAGAGCAGCACCCCAGTGCAGAAAGCAACCCCCGTGGCAAAAATCGCGGACTGTGGTGCCAGGCCAGGCCTTGAACCCCAGAACGGCTGGGGTGAGGGGCTTCTGCTCTTTGTGCGTCTCCGTGCCCCTGGCGAGTGGGGCAGCTCGAGCGGGCGGGGGGCGAGGCCTCAGCGCCCCAAAGCCCTCGGCCCCAGCTCCCCCCACTCCACCAACCTCTGTGAATGACCGAGGTTTTAGCCGATGAGGCTAAAAGAGTAGAGGAGAGGAGGGGAGGGGAGAGGAGGGGAGGGGAGAGGGATAACAGCAGGGAGCCCCCCTCAAGGGGAGGTTCTGAACCTGCTCCTCGGCCTGCGTCGCCCTGAACGAGAGCACAGAAGGCCTTGGCCGGGTCCCTCTCCCTCGCTGCGGCAGCCAAGAAGCCTGGGAGCCGTTGTCTCCCCGCAAAGGGCTCCCCACCCTGCGCGGCCTCTGCGCTCCTCCAGGCCTGCCCACCGCGTGCCTGCACCACGGCATCTCCCTCTTCCTGGGCGCTGAGCAGCCCCAGCCCTGCCCCTGCCTCCCACATGTCCCTGTTGCGGCCAGAAGGCTGCAGTCAGCTTCCTTCAAACTCCGTGACTCATTTCTCCACCCGGGGAGCAAGGAGCACACTCTGCAGCTGGCCTGGGGCCTCCCTGTGCAGCTCCTGTCTTCCCCAGGCCTCGCTCCCATTCCCGCTGCCCGCTGCCCGCTGCCCCTCGCACCCGCCCAGCGCCTCTGCCTGTGGGTTCGGCTCCGGTCCAGGCACTCTGCAGCCCTGCGCTGCTGGGCGGTTCTCCTGACCCGTGGCAGGATGAGGCTCGCCTCCCTTCCTTTCGCCATCCAGCCAACAAATACATTTTGGGGGCCAACCCACCCCCAAACACTATAGCAGGTGCTGAGGCTAAAGGACGAGGAGGGGGACCTCCTGCTTTGCTCCCACAGTCTCGCCGAGGCAACGCCCTGCTCCTGGCACACCCCACCCAGCCCAGACAACGGTTCCCGGCCATCTGTTCCCAGACACGACTGTTTTCACAGCAGAGGCAGACATCAGGCTCTTCCCCGGTGTCTCATCTGCCTCTCGTGCCCGAGTCCACTCCAGGCCTTGGGGAAGTCGTCCTCTGAGGACCAGTTCTACAGAAGGAAAGTGGCTGACGAGTGGCACGGGCATTGCTTTTTCACTTCTTCCTTTCACTGCCTGAAAAGTCAGAACAAAGCTCACTGTGGGTGTCACATCCCAGTCTCCGACAAACATTTAAGCGAGGTATTCCTGTGATGATCTTTAGGCTCTGTGACGCCAATGTTTACATACTCAAGTGTGCCTGCTTGAGAACTTGCTCGGAATGACCTGTGCCCACATTTTTTTTCACTCGCTGCAAGTCTTGCATGGACTTTGGCCAAAAGCAATGCAATCTGGTTTCACCAGAAATGGAAGCTCCACTATCGTTAAATAAAAGTGTCCGTGGACGTGGGATTGGGGGTAGGAGTTCATCACAGGGAATGGAATCTCCGAGTAAAATTACTTCTTGGGCTGCTGAATTTGAATTTGGGTGACCTCTGGCGAAAGGTAACTTTTCTCTGTCCCTCGGCCCCTTCCTCCACAGCTTAGCAAGAAGCGCACCTGTTTCAAGGGTTGGCATGAGAGTGGGAAGGCAGAGGACGGAGTGGCGATGGAAATGGTGGCTACGCGAAAACAAACAACAGGTGATTTCAAAATGCCCACGCCAGTCCGTTTGATCCCATTGTCAAACCGTGCATCATTACTGGAAAGACAATGTGGTGAAAACAAAGAGAAGAGGAGAGAAGCTATTGAAGCTGTGATCCGACGTGGGGCGGGGTCCCTGGGCTCGCCTGGAGAGGGTCGCACCTACTCTCCAGGTCGTGTGCGAGGAGCAGGTGAAATGACGCACACCTGACAAGTAACAGGTGCTAAAATAGCATTATCTATACTTACTATTGCTAAGAAGGAACTAGAGGCCGCTGCAGCTTCTTCGACCCAGAAGAAAGGCTAGAGCAGAAAGGAATAAGGAGCATGGCTTCACCGCCCTGTTTACAGCTGTATTTCCATTTGTAACGTCTTCTCCACAGCAGCCGCACAGGCCACAGAGCTGGGCTAGCTTTACCCCAAGGTGCTGAAATGTAACGCATTACAAGGCCTTGTCCAGCCGGGTTCCTCTTAACTCTGCCCCGCAGCGGGCTCGTGAATAGACAGCATCTCTGGAGCAGCAAGGTCCCGTGGGAGGTGATGCGAGGACCAGAAGAGGAGCCCGTGCAAGCCCTGCAGCTACGGAATCAAGTGGGCTGCTGAGGAAGCACACTGTGCTGTCCCGTGTCCCTGGCTCTGAACCCCGTCCTGCGAGGCCTTGAGCAAGTTACTTAGTTTTTTCAAGCTTTCATTTCTGCAGCAGAGGAAAGGACGACCAACAGCCATGACCAGCAGGCTCAGGGTGGGATGAGAGCAGGACTGTCTGAGGCACCTAGAGCTGAAGGCTCACAGTCTGCCAGCTGTTTTAAAGAGTGGAGGACGTGCTGAGGCCCTCAAAAGATCAGACGACCCGAGAGCGGCCATGGCAGCGGCAACTTCCGTCCTCGCTGGGCACGGCGAGGGCTCGCTATCGACTCCGCATGCCGGTGGCGGTGACAGGCCCTGGGGAGACGTTCAGCTTGTCAGGCACGTGGGCCTGAGCAGCTCGGGGGCCAGGGAGCTTCCTCAGCTCCCCTTTGAAAACCGGGGAGCGATGCCTCCTGGACCACCTCAAGGGGTGGGGGAAGAGCCAGGGCAGACACAGGAGCGGCCCCGAGGCCTGAGTCTCCATGCTGCGGCCCTGTGCCGGAGGCTGGCGGAGACACAGATGGAAGCCTGTCCGATGCTGAGCTTCCCGCGTCCTGGGGACTCTGCAAGGGGGTTTTGTTAGAAGGAGCAGGCGGAAGCGATTGCCACCCCAGGCAACCCCCTCCTCAAGGTGTGGGTCCAGGGCCCTGCAGCCTCGGCCTCACCTGGGAGTTTGTTAGAAATGCAGGACCCGCGTCCGGCCCCAGAGCTGCTGAATCAGAATCTGCGTTTTAGCAAAATGCCCAGAGAGTCGCAGGCACGTTAAAGGCAAGTCTGAGAAGCATTGGCTTGTAGCAGAAAGAAAAGGCGCTGGTGACAAGCTGTGCTCGGTGGGAAATTACACCGCGATGGGCAAGAGGAGGAAGCCCACGAGTCCCGCACACACCTGTGTGCTTTGGGGCAGCCTGGGAGAGCGTCCCAGCTAGTTCCAGGTAAGAAGAGAAGGGGGAGAAAGAGAGAGGAGACGGCTTCTCACAGGAGAGGCTGGAAGGCTCAGGCTGCCACAGACCCGCAGCCCGCCGGGGGCTCCGTGGGGCGCAGCTCCAGCCCAGGTGGCCAGGTCACCCTTCAGGTGGGCTCAGTGGACACCCAGGGCGGGCAGCGGTCTCAGCAGAGCCCAAAGGCTGCCGGAGAGCCTGCTCAGCGCCTCAGCAACACAGGAACCCCTGGTTCTCAACCAGCTAACCATTAGGGCCCCTGGACTCGGCCAGGGCCGGACTTAAGGCACCCTGAGCTGGTTACCGCTCCAGGTGAGTCAGAGGGGGTCTAAAGGTCGGCCCAGGCGTTTTCGTGCTTTCTTACCTTTCCTCCAGGGTTCTCCAGCCTGAAAACCCCTCTCCTCCATTCTCTCCTCAATTCAGTGTGCAGCGAAGTACTTACCTTCTAAGAGGCCCGTTGCCAGCTCCCTGGGCGGCCCAGACCCCCTGGGGGTCTGTGGCTGATCCATTTTGGGTGAACGTGTGCATGAAGCGGAGGATCTGGGAGGCGGCAGCTGTGAGGGGGAGAGGATGCTGAGCGCCTCCTGGGCATCCCACAGAGAGCAGCCCGTGGCCTCACGAGGGCCTTGTACACACACACCGCTGGGACCCAGCAGAGCCAGCTTGTCACAACGCTCTCCAGCCCGGCTCCTGGCTGACTCAAGGCGGAGGTGGGGTGGGCTGCAGTGCGGCTCAGGGACCCTCTCCTGGGAAGGCCAGTGTGGGGGGTGAGTGCGTGGCAGAGCTCTCCTGTGGGCCTCCAGGCCGTGGCCCTTCCTCGCCCGTCCACGGATTTCTCAGGTGTGCACATCTGGACTCTGCGATGCCACACAGCTGGGCGGCTGCAGTGGACCGTGGCTGGGGCCAGACGAAAACCCACCCCCAGCCCCGCTTAGTTTCTTGTCTTGGCTAGACCTTCTCTCCCTCTCTCTCTCTCTCTCTCTCTCTCTCTCTCTCGTGGGTGTGCTTAGCCGTTACAACTGGTCAGAAGCAGAGATAGTTAGGCATCTTCTGCTTGGAACAGACACAGCCCTGTGAGCCGTGGACTGCATCCGAGCCCCTGAACAGAGAGATCTCCACATAAATGCTTCTTCAGGGCCCCCCTCTGAATGCCTTCTTGGGCTCCGGGGTCTGGATAGAGCCAGTTGGAAGCCCTTCCCACAGGGCCTCCTCCGAAGCTCTTCAAAGCAGCCTCCAGAGGACCAAGTGTCCTCTGACGAAGGACCGCTGCCTTTGGGAGGAGCTTGGCACACTTGCCTTCTGACCCTTTAAAATGCGCAGCCCTAGCTGGCACATCCTCCAGCACCCAGGTGTGGCCAGGGCAGTCACTGCAGACGCAGGTTCGCAGTAAACGTCTGCTAGCCTCGAGTCTGCACGATGTCCCTGAGCTGAGGAGTGCGCTGAGCTCAGGGGTTGCGCGGCCCACAGTTACTCACACTCACAGAACACGTGGCGCAAGCTGGGCCTTCTGTCTGCGCTTAAGCAGATGAGCGCATTTCAGGAGACTCACCGGTGTTCCGAGTTTTCATAGCGTGATGTGAGAGCTGAGGCTGTTGTGTTTGTTAAGACAATAATAGCAAAACCAAAGTCACTTCAGCAAGACACGCTAGGAAAAGAGCCTGGCCTGGGAGACCTGGGTTTGAGCCCCTGCCCCCTTCCTTGTGGGAGGTCTTCAGACAAGCTGCTTTGCCTCCTTGAACCTCCGTTTCCTGATCTCTATTGGCGATCTTAAAAATCTTTGCTCAAATGAGATAATGAGAAAATGCTTTGCAAGGTGTAAGCCTATCTGTACTTCCATTTATTTAGCTCAATTTTCAGAGGCCAGGTCAATGAGACCTTAAATAAACAAAACAATCCTAAATGAACGCGTCCTGAATTAACATTTTACGCAGTTCTGAGTCCCCTGGGGTAGGTGGGACGAGGACAGCCAGGGCATCTGGTCTGGACCAGAGCGCTTCTCAGTCCTGAACTCCTGGCTCCTGCTGCCCGGAGGAGCCTTGCTCGCTCCCGCCCGGCCGTGCTGTGTGTCCTTGGGCAGCTCCGTCTTCTCTGGGCCTCCGTTTCCGTCAGCAGTGAGCGTGAAGGACCCGAGGACCTTGCCGGCTCTTTCCCGCTCGAGTCTTCCAGCCTTCTGGTCACAGTCAGCAGGAGGCGTTTCTAGAAAGCTTGCTTAGTTTAAAAGCCCAGATCTCCCCTTAGACAGAAGTGACTTCTTCCTCCCTGAGCTGCCGAAGCAGTGTCCCTAAGCCGCTGATAGAGCAGGGGTCATCCTGGGCTGTGGTTGTCTTCAGGGTCAGGAAGAGAACTCACGGGTATGTCTTTATGTCGTCTGAAGACCCAGCACAGAACTGGCACTGAGTAATGTTCAGGAAATGGTCTTAGACTCGAAACCTACCAGCAAATGGGCCACACTGAGATAACCTATTCCACGTGCACTGAAGTGGTAGTTAAGGAAACCACGGAGAACCGTGGGAGAGGGACTGTGCCTAGGCTCGGTGAAAACAGCTGAGAACGAGGTGGTCCGCAGATTCTGACAAAACCATAACAGGCCTGCGTCTGGACAAGTGCCAGCGCAGAATTGCTCCACCAGCCATCTAGGGGTGTCCTCAGCAATGCAGACACATTATTTCACTTAATCTTCACCAAATTGCCACGAGAAATGTAATTTTTTATTAGGGAAGGTGTGGGTTTACAGAAAAGTCATGCATAAAATACAGGCTTTCCACCCTAGTATTACCACCTTGCGTTGGCATGGAACATGTGCTGCAACTGATGACAGCCCACCTTTAATAATCGTGCTATTAACTGTAGCCCATGGTTTACCTCAAGTTTCACTGTTTGTAGTGTGTGGGCCCAAAGATATTTTTTAAAATCCTTATTCTAGTAAAATATATTCCATCTAAAATTTCTCCTTTTAACCACATTCAAGTACATAATTAAAATTGTGAATATTTACATTCACAATTTGTTACCATCACCACCATCCATTTCCCAAAGTAAGGAATGTAATATTGCTATCCCCATTCTACAGAGGAAGAAATTGAGGCACAGGGAAGTTAAGTGACTTGCCTCGGGTCCTACGGCCCGTGGATGGCAGAGCTGGCTGCATGCCTGAGCAATCCTGTGTGGCAGGTACTTTGGGGTTTCACAGCGATTAATTCCATTTGTCTTCACAGCAACCTTCAGAGGGAGTTATTTTTACACCCATTCTACACTTGAAGACACCCGAGACCTGGAGAGGGAGCCGGTAGAGCTGGGTGTTGCTCTCGATCAAAGACGAGGGTGGCAGAATATCAGCAAACGAGGTAGGGTGAGGAGGCCTCGCGGGCCATGCCGTGGGGTTCCTGCCCAGTGCCGCCGCTCGCAGCGGTGTGTGAACTGGGGAGAGCAGCCTGACTGCTCTGTGCCTCAGTCTCTCCATCTGTAAAGGGAGGATAATGTCAGAATGGCAAAGGCCTTGAGGAAAAGGCAGCAGGACAGAGACAGAAGGGAGCACGCTGCGGTCACGTGGACAGCAGCCCTCCAGCCGGGCTGAGCGTTTCCCAGGACAGAGGAGCCCGGTGGCTGGCGGGCAGCATGGCGGGGGCGAGGGACGGAGATCCGCGCGGCCTCGGAGGCTGTGCCTCATGTCTGACTTCTGCAGTTGTCCTTATGCTATTGAATCAGGCAGCATTTTAAGTGAAAGGAGGCAGGAGATTGGCTCCTGAAACTGGCTTGCTCGTTGTGGAATCTGAGACTCATGCTTCCCTCCTGGTCAGAGAACTGCTTCCTCCCCATCCCTGAGCCTGACATCATCATGATGATTATCATATTAACACAGCGATTAGCAGTCTTTTCTACCATTGATTATCGATTTACACAGGCGTTTTACAAACTGCACCCCCCATTTATATACAGAAGGAGAGTCGGCTAATGAGCAGAGCGCTGGGTGCTGTCAGCTGCTGCTTTGATGTGTTAATTGCCAATCATTCTAATCTGATTATTAAAGAACAGCTTCTCCTAGGCGGTGAGCCTAATTGTAAATACCATATGCACTTGGAAATTCATCTGACTGCATTTATTGTGAACACTCCTTCAATTCCTTCTTCATGCAACCGTTTATTAAGCATCTACTCTGTCGCCAGCATGGCCGGCTTTCTGGGAGAGTAAGAAATGGTCGGCTCGGCGGTCCCTGCTCTCAGAGCTCCTGGAGTGGAGCTGAGCTGGCAGGACGCTCCAGAACCAGGAGCGTAAAGAGCTCGGGGCTTGAAATCTGTTGAGGTGACTGCTGCATGAGCCCTTGGGCAAGATATCTTATGTGTTTGACTTGCAATTTCTTTATGAAATTGAGATGGTAACCAAAGCAGGATCATGGACTTGGGCCCTGGAGACAGTGGTGACTGGAGCACCTTCTTGCTGTGTGACCTTGGGCATGCTACCTAACCTCTCTGAGCCATCTTTAAAAGAGGCCTCATGGATTTGGACATTAAATTAGTGAATAGATGAAGAGGTGAGAATAGTGCCTGAAAAATGGCAAACACTAAGTATTTGTTCAATAGATGAAATAGGGCGTGCCTATCTCACAGTACTGCTTTCAAAGTTAAATGAAATAGCATATGAAATCACCTAGTCCCGGACCACGTAGAGAAGAGACTCTCAAATAATGTGGTTTCTTCCTTTCTTTTCTCCAGTTTTCTCATCTTTCCTTTCAAAGTACTTTGCCAAGACCATTTTCTGCCTGCCGCAGCAGAAGAGGTGGAGAGCAGCAGTTCCCAAACTCTGCAGCACATTAGAATCACCTGGGAACTTAAAACAATCCTACCCCCAGGCCACGCCTGGGACCAATGAGCTCGCGTGGGCTGAGGGTGGGACCCGGGCACCAGTGGCATTGAGAGCTCCCCAGTGTTTGCAGTGTGCAGCCAAGCTGGAGAACCAGCGCTGCCTGAAACTCCAGCAGGCGTCCGGGGAAGCCGAATGCGGAGTTCCGACAGGGCGTCATCGCCCCACTACGTGCGGGGCTCAGAGGTACTGAGCCACCCGGGCCAGGCGCTGTCCTCATGCAGCTCACACTTGAAAGTGGAGGAGAGGGACACGCAGGCCAGAGCACAAACGCGGTGCTATGAAGAAGAGCGGTAAGTGCTGCGGAGAGGAGAGCACGGCCGCCAGCGGGCTCGAGTGACCCGGTGGGCAGGCTCAGGAGGGGTCTGGGAAGCTGGCGTTGGGCTAAGCCCAGATGGTGAGATGGTGCCGGTGGTGTGGAGAGCATTTGGGGAGGGGGGCTTTGTGTGTTCAAGAGACGGAGAGGCCAGCAAGCTGACGAGGAGTGATGGAGTGATCCAGGAAGGGGCACAGGGAGAGGCCCGGGCTCATAGGCCCGTTTATTTTCTTCTTCTTTTCTTTAAGGAGGTACCAGGGATTGAACTGGGGCTTCTTACATGCTAGGCAGGCGCTCAACCACTGCTCCACTCATAGGCGGTTTAAAGAGGGCCAGGGTTTTCTTTGGGCTTTATTTGAATCGGAAGCCACTGGAGGCTTTGGTGCAGGAAAGAGAATAAGCTCTGATTTACGTTTTTTAAAAAAGGGTCCCTTTGTGTGGAGGGTGGAAGCAGTGGCAGGAGGCATGGCTGCAGGGAGAAGAGCTGGGAGGCTCCACGAGCAGGCCAAGCTGTGGTTTGGGCTGGACTGGGGTGGCGGCAGTGAAGGATGGGCAGCACGTCTGAGAAAGAGCCAAGAAAACTCCATGTTGGCTGGGACCTAGAGGGCACGGAGGTGCAAGAAGGAGCAGAGCCCACCTGGCTCCAGGGCTGTGGCCTGGCCAGCTGAGCAGCGGTGCCCTGTGAAGTGAGACGAGAGTGGGAGAGGGGCACGAGGCCGGCAGATGAGCACACAAGCAAGGGGCTCGCACGAGGTGTGGGGGCTGTGGCCAGAGGCCTTTCCTCGAGACCACTGGGGCACTTGGCCCCGCTGCCCTTCCCCACTGGTCTGAGGTCTGTGGTGGGTTTTCTCCTGGAACTCCTCTTCCATCTGCTTGGTCTGGGCGCCTTGGGGTTGTAGTGAGGGCCAGGGAGAGGGTGGGTGGAGTGGTCACAGCCGGTTCCCACAGAGACGCTCGGCCGTGCAGGGCCTGAGCCTGCCCCCAGGCCGAGGACCACAGGGAGAAGTTGTGACACGCCTTGTAAATGTCCAAGGACAGCACTCCATGTTGAGTCCATGGGGGTTTCCACCATTCCTTTTTTTCTCCCTTTCCCTGGAAGCAGAGCAGAGACCTGTTGCCTCAGCAAACCCTTCTCCACAGTCTTAAAGCTGAGACTTCAGTTTCTCTTCCAATGACCTCCTCCAAGTTGTGGGTGGAGCGAGCCCTGGGCTGGGGGCCCAGCTGACTGGCTCTGTGGTCTTGGCCAAGCCACTCGCTCCTTGGGAGGCGCAGCCGCTCCAGGTTTGAAATGAAGCGGTTGCCTTTGGTGCTGGTGAAGACCCCTGGTGGCCCTAGCGGTCTGGCTTCCTCTGCGCTTATCAAAGAGTGAGGCAGAGAGAGGAGGGGAGAGAATGCCCGCTGGCCTTCAAAGTCTCGCCACAGAGGCCTCTCCTTCAGCCTCTGGGGCTTCCCCAAACTGCCTCTTCAGACGTGAAAGGTAGAGGAATGCAGTAAAGGAAGACGTGTGGGTTCTGAGACGGGCTTCTTCGGTCCTTGAGCTCCAGCTCAGAGCTTAGAGATGAGCTCTAGAGATAATTTTAAAAAAGGAAGAATTTTAGAAAAGGGGAGACGATTCCTTTCCTGCCCTTAAGAAATTCATATTCTAATTGTCCAATAAAGGATAACATTATTGAACCCTTACTATGTACTAACATGTTAATGTGAAATAAATGTCTTCTATCATTTAAATGCTAGATTCTTCCCTTTTGTCAATTTTCAAAATAATGACTTTGTGCCCAAGCTATCTTTAGGTGAGCAATGAGATTTTGAAAATTATTATGGACTCATGGGTTTTTATAAATGTCACATGTGTCAGTCTTTTTTTTTTTTGTCTTTTCTTTTTCAAGCTCAAGTTGTGTTATTTTTGGCTGGTGGTGATCATTCAGTTTGGCTGCCATATCCTTTTGACACAACCCCTGTAATCTTTGCAAGTTCTAGTGCTTTCTGATGAACCATTATGTCATCCTAACAATAGTCCCAAAGGCACAGATACTAGTATTTCCATTTTACAGATGACAAAACTGAGCTTGCCCGAGGTCTTAAGGCTAGTAAAGTGGGGGCTGAGATTTGATTTCTACCACCTGCCCCCAAACTCGTAAGCATTGCACCATATAGTCTATTTGAAGAGTCAGAATTAACACAAAAGAAATAATTTGTGTATGTTTTTAATGGGTTCATTAGCCATTTCTTGAATCGCAATCCCCTGTCAAGTCTGTGAGATGACCAAGGCAGGCTCTGTCCTCAGGGAGGACACTTCAGCAAGGACAGACCTTGGCCGCCCTGACCGTGGACATGGAAGGGATTCCGGGTGGGCTGGGGAGGCCTGGGGAGGTGATGGGGTTGGAGCTGACTTGTGGAGCTTGTCCAGGGGGAGGCTTTCCAGGCAACTGGGCATGAGCAAAGGCCCAGAGGCAGCGACCAGCTCAGCAGAAGGGCGGCAGATGCCCACGTCGTCTCAAATCGCTGGGTTTCCAGTAAGAGGGAGGGCCGTGAATCCAGGATGCTTTGTAAAGGGTTCTTAAGTAGCAAAAGAAGCTTCGACTTCTGCACTGAAGGGCAGGCCGGGGGAAGACCCCCAATGCTCTTGAGTGTTACACTGTGTTGGTATTAAACTGCCCACACAGACTGATAGCGGCAGGCCACTTTGCATGGGATTCGAGCAGTGTGCCTAACTCAGTTGCTTCCCCGGGAAGAGAGGCCGTATTTTCTGGGGCTCTCTGCATCCTCAGTAGGCACCATATGGATGGGTTCCTAATAATTTTTTAATATAGAGATAAAATTTTCTTCTAAAACGTGCATACCCTTTAATGGATAATTCCATTATAGATCCTTGAGAATCTATCGAGGCAAATAATCAGGCATCCAGACAAAACTTCATGCCAAAGATGTCCATCACAGAATTGTTCATACCCAAAAACCTGAGACACGCTCTAAAGTGAATGACTAGCCACATTCACTAGATCTGCTTATCTAGATATGATTCCACACAGTGAAACCTGGCGTAGATCTTAGACCTCATGTTCGAGAGAAATGTTTTTAAAGACACGAGACTATTGTCAGGATAGACTAACGCAGAACAAGCAGGGTATGAAATTATAAATACAAGATGGCCCTAACTATGTTAAAACAAACAGAGAAAAAGCCAGCAAGAAATGCATGGGAGATGCCAGCAGGTGGGTGGGCGTTCTCTTTTCTTTTTTCTTTTCTCTAGTTTCTAAAGTGGGCAGGCCTTACTTTTACAATAAGAGCCACGTAAAGGACCATCGCTGCTCATCTTTAGGCCCTGACTCAACATTTTAACAGGTTAAAACTGAACGGAGTCTTTGTGACCTGGAACAGAGCAGGGAAGTCCTGAGGGCAACGCCTGAGGGGGCGCGTTCCAGGAAAACAGCTCCGGGGGCCAGGGCAGGTGTTCCCTGGCTACCTGGAAAGGTGGCTGGGCCAGTGCCGGTGGAAACGCCAATTTTACGGTGATTAGGGGGCAAAAGCGGGCAGGGCACTGCGTGGCTTTGATCTGGTTTGCCTCACTGGGGGCCGAGCCGCACTGACCTCGGCAGTGTCCCCACTCCAGAGCCGCAGCGGGGTCAGTGCCCCCATTGTTCGACAGGCCAACGAGCTCCCCATGGCCCTGCCCCCCTGCTCCCGTGGGCCAGCTCTGCTCCCCTTCCTGTCGGCTCCCATAGTGCCTGTGCAGGGGGAAAAGCCAGCATTCATTTCCTTACTAATGACTTCATCCTCTTCCAGCCCCTGAGCATTTTGTCACCGTGACCCCAGAGGTTATCCTGGCCCTTTGATCTCGCCTACCTTTTGTCATGCCCCAGCTGCCATCGTGGGCTTGACCCACCACCCAGAGGGTGTCCTGTTGAACGGACTGGCCCCCAAGAGTGGGGACTTGGCTGGGAGACCAGGGTGGGTGGGTTCTCTCCCTCTCCCCATCAGAACCCTCTCTCTTCCTCAAAACTCGAAAGCCTCAGGGCCTGGGGGCTTCTCTCTTCAAGGGAAGGTTGAGGTCAGCGTTAACTCAAGCCTCCACCCTCCACAGCCCTGCCCAGTGAGGCCTGTCTGAGCACCCACTCTCACCCCAGCACATTCCTGAGGGGCCTCAGGACTACTGGTAGACCCTGGAATGTTCTGCCCCCTCGCACCTCCACATCACTGTGGCTCTCCTATTCCCAGCCCCCCATCGCTCCTGGCAGTTACAGCTACTTCCCTCACATCTGGATCCTTCCTGCCTGGAGGCCCCTTGAAGGCAGTGCCCTGTGTCCTCATTGTTGGGTTTCCCCACGTCGTCTTCATTGTTGGGTTCCCCCACGTCATCTTCATTGTTGGGTTCCCCCACGTCATCTTCATTGTTGGGTTCCCCCACGTCATCTTCACTGTTGGGTTCCCCCACGTCATCTTCATTGTTGGTTTCCCACATGTCGTCCTCATTGTTGAGTTCCCTTGTGCCTTCTGCAGTGCTGGAACAGTCAGTGAGAGCATAGCATTTCATCCCTTCCAGTGAGGCTCATTTCTTCATGCAAACACAACTTGAATATCTGCTCCAGGTGACCCTTAAAATGCTGTTAAGACTGGAAATAAAGAAGTGAGAAGATCCCGGGCCTTTTGCCCCCACAGGGCTCACAGTCTGGAGTGGTGATGGTTCCCAAGGAAACCCATCAAGACCCTTTAGGAGGAGCAGCAGCAGGGACATCCTTAGGCAGAGATGAGAGAGAGAAGGCGCTGGACCTTGAAGGGGTGGGAAAACTTATTGAGACATTTGCAAAATGTTCACAACAGCAAATTTATTAGGCAATAGTGTAGAGTCTAGGAGAGTTCATCTATTTCCTCCAAAGTGAATAATCTCAGTTCAAGTGCCAGTGAATGGCTCTGAGGAAACTACACTGAAGCATCAAACAGCAAATTAAATACAGGCTTTTCTGTCTGACTCTAGACAGCTGGATGTGCTTTACTGACATTTGTCTCTATCCCTCTTCAGGAAATTCGGGCTCATCCATCGGCAGCCAGCCAGAGCCGCCTTTGTACTGTGCCAATAATTTAGGAATCTACCAACATCCCCTCTGCGGCTGGGTGTAGCCTATTGCCAGTCTTAGCTATATTCTTTGCAGCCCAGATTTAACCCAAAGGTAAACTGATGTTCTTTTTTTCGTTCATTCATTTGCAATCGATACTTTATTCTTTGTTAGTTGACGAATCATTGTCCTTTATTCATTCAACAAACATCATACTGGGCGCTTGGAGCTGTGTTTGGTTCAGGAGATATAAAAATGAACACAGGTTGGTCTCTGCCCTTGAGAAAATTGTTCTCACGGAGGTCACCGATGGTGCCGCCTGGGTGGTGTAACAGGGGTAACACCGTGTTTGGGGAAGTCTCAGGAGGAGCCTAACGCTATCTGGGGCTGCTTGGGGAGATGAAGGCTTTGCTGCACAAGAGGACATTGGCGGCTCAGGAAGAAGCAGGGCGGGCAAGTGTGTTTGACGCAGAGAGAAGGTGGGCAGCCCTGCGGGCCCGGGGAGGCGTCCAGAGCAGCCCCGGTGCGGGCTCTGCCCTTATTTCTGCAGGGCCCCTGGGCAGGGGGGCTGAGCCCTCGCTGTGTCCTGGGGATGGACCCAGCTCTGGCCACCACCTGCAGCTACTAGATCTGCGCATGTTCTCTCAAGTAGGACCTCACTGTGCCCGTGGTCAAACACCCCAGCATCGCCCCCGAAAAACCCACTGCTCTCCAAAATTGTTTGCATTGTCTGTGCAGATATTTTTCAAGAACAGTGACTGCCTCAAACAGCTCCGTGTTCAGCTGGGTGGCACCCCGTCCCCAGGGGGTGTGTGGCTCGATGCCTCTGAATGCGCCACTGGATCTGAGGCAGAAAGATAATTATTTGCCTTTCTCATAAGGAAAAGCTAATTACTAGACGGAATCCCAGCGTAATTACACAGCTAGGCTCAGCGTCTTGGTAGGTACCGCTCCCTGACAAAGACGTACCGTTAGCCTGTAGCGGGAGGGGAGGCAGGAAGAGCGTGTCTGGGTCTCTCTGGCTTTCCCACCGTTGCCCGCCCCTGACCGGGGCTCCTTGGGGCGCGTGAACCGGGGCAGGCCCCTCCCAGACCCGCATTACCTCAGTGCCATCTCCCAGAAGTCTGGGGAGGCCGCGTGACCTGCTCAGGGTCTCGGAGTGGGAGTTTGAACCTGGGCCTCTCTGGCTGGAAAGCGGGCCCTTGCCCCTGCTCCAGCCTCACTGCTGGGCCGACTTGCCGTGGAGGAGAGAGACTCCCTTCTCAGCGGGGGCGAGGCTGGGCCAGCCTGGCAGGGAGACTGGGCACAACTCTGAGCCGAGGGGCAGGGCAGGGGCAATGCCGGACGTGTGGTTGTCAGGGCAAGGGGGCACCCGTGTGGGGGCCGCAGTGCTCCCAGCTGGGATGGCGGACGGGGTGCTGCGCCAGTGGAGCCCGTGTCCCCGAGGGCCCGGCCGGCCCCAGCCCAGAGGACGACGGGGTCTGACGGAGGGCCGCCTCGCTGAGGAGAGCCCACAGGAGCTGGGCCCCGCAGGCCGCGTGGATTTCCTCACGAGCAAGGACTGAGCCAAGGCCAGATGCGTCGTTGCTGGAAGCGACTGGAATATCGGGTGAGTGGGGGCTTTCCCTCCTGTGAGAGGTGACGGCTGACCCGACCACGCGGAGCCAGTGTGACTCCCTCGCTGGAGGGGAGGGGGTGGCACGAGGTCATCTTCAAGGCGTCTTCCTGACTTGACACTGCGCTACGACATTCAAAGTGTATTCAGAAAACGAGAGCACCGCCAAGGCTACCCAGGATCTCGAAATCTCATACCCTTTGCCTTAGTCAGCCCACTTGAGGACATTTTCCTGAAGGAAACAGACATATCAGGGGAGAACTAGCATGTCCGTTACAGCGCTGGTGATAATGGTAGACTGGGAGTAACCTGAAGGTCCCACAGTGTGGGATTCCTACGTAAACTCCGCTGCGCCCTCGCAGTAGGATTTTATATGGTCACTGAAAGGATGTTTACAGAGACTTTATGAGAACAGGGGAACGCCGATGTCATGACATTGACTGGCAATGACAGGATGTAAAGTCGTACATTTAGAGAAAATGACGAAAACACACACAGACAATTGTGCACAGGAAGAAAAGGTGGAAAGAAAGAGTAATGCTGCCCATCTTTGCTTGATGGAACGCGAGGGGATTTATAAAAATTCTTTTACTTTTTAAATAAAAAATGTAAATTTTATTAGCTTTCTTAAAATTAACAATGTCAGCTCAAAGGACAAAGGCTCTAGTGCAGGGGCCAGAGAGCTTACTCCTTTCGGGCACGGCGTGGGAGAAGGCAGCCCCAGGCCCTGGAAGAGAGCTTGGGGGCGTCCGGGGAGGGGCAGCCGGGAGCCCCTGACGCTGCTGCCGCCGCTTGCAGCCCGGGTTGAGTCTGCAGGGTGCCGCGCTCCCTCCACGGCAGTCGCCGTGCGCGGAGGAGGGCCGGGCGGACCCCGACCAGGGCCAGGTCCCCCAGAGGTTCTGACCGAGGCGCTGGAGAGACCTGGAGGCAGTTCTGGGCGCCTCCATCCAGGCTTTTCTAAGATGATCAGCTGGATTTCTGTCCTTCAAACAGCGAGACACGGAGGCATTTCATGGCAGGGGCTGGGCTGTGGCAGCAGAGAGCCCGGCTCAAATTCTGCTTCGACTTCTTCTTCCTTCTGGGATCTTGGCTCTCTCATCCGTCAGAGAGACTTCCAGCGGCCGGGAGGTGGGCAGAGAGAGTTGAGTGAGATATGCCTGCAAGGTGCCTGCCTGGAGGAGGGGTTCCATGCTGGTGCTCACCGGCTCTTCTGAGCGAACCAGGACCCCGACGTAGCTGGGGTGAGCCCTTGCTGTGATGCTCCCTGTTTTAAACGGGCCAGTCTGGGTAATTGCTTGGCTTGCAGGCAGGCCACATTGTGCCCGAGAGCACTAAATTAGCCCCACAAAGGAAACTGCTTTGCTGGTGTCCTGTCCCGCTACCACGGAGGATGCCCTCTCTCCCCTCCGAGACAAAGCAGATGGCCGGTTACTTCTCTCTGCCAAGGGTTGTCCTGAGGGCTGAGCCGGGGGCCAGGCCAGGCCTCACGGTGGCTGGCGCGGTCCCTGAGGGCGATGGTGTCTTCTACCTGCCTGGAGCCAGTTCAGAGCAGTTTTAAGCCAGACGTGGTCGTTGTTGCCAAATGGGGATTTCACTAAGGCTGATGACACGCGCTTCCTGACCAGATGGCTCTGCGAAGATGACCGAATAGGCTGGGGGATTAGACGGCTAGGATTTGCGGGGTTACTAGGTAGACTGCCTTTTCCAGGAGCCTGCGTTCCGCCATTTCAGCCCCAACCATCCAGAGCCCTGAAGGGGCTCAGCCTTCCCAGTCTCCTTTGGAGAGGTGAACTGGCCACTTCCCAAGCCATGATTAGGAAATGTCAGGTCAGTGGGGCGAAGCAGGGGCTGTGGGCTGGATCAGGTGACCCTGGATGGGAGACGGTCATGGGCCAGAGGAGAGGGCCCGCTCTGGTCCTCTGGGGTTGAGGGTCCATCCTCTTCTGTACTTTATTTATTTATTTATTTTTAAAGATTTATTTATTTATTTATTTATGCCCCCCTTGCTGCTTGTGTTTTACTGTGTCCATTTGCTGTGTGTTTCTTCTGTGTCTGCTTATCTCCCCCTTGCTGTGAGGTCCTGCTGCATCAGCCCACCGCGCCGCACGGGCCGGCCTGCCCTCACAAGGAGGCACCGGGAAGCGAACCCGGGGCCTCTCATATGGTAAACGGGTGCTCTATCCATTGCGCCACACCCGCTTCCGTCTCTTCTGTACTTTAAGTCAAGCCTAAGGCATGGTCATGGCTTAGAGG
>JAQZBX010055297.1:0-18455 GCA_029593785.1 Cabassous unicinctus | reverse complement strand
GAACCCTGGACCTCCCATATGGTAGACAGGAGCCCATTCGCTTGAGCCATATCCTTTATCCTCTCTTGTTTCTTTTTTAAAAATGTGTGTGAATATATATACATATATTTATATACATATATATAGGCATATGCAAATGTGTTCTGTGATTCTACCATGATTTCTTTACAATAATATTACTTAAAAAAAAATTTCAAGTGAAAATTACTGGAAGTTTGAAGTTTAATTTTTCAACTGAATAACTCCAAATTTTAATTAATAATAACATTTAATATCTACTAATAAGGGTCCAAAAAACATACAAACTATTTAATGTCTTAATGCAGTCAATTCCCACAAGTATCTGATAAAATATTACCTAAAAGAAATGGTCATTCTGACCATATTTTCATATTATTATTAGTTTACATTCATTAGAAGCTCACTCTATGCAAGTACTGATATTTTATCTCTTCTAGTTCTCACAACAATCCTCATAGACAGGTATAAAATGGAGGCACACACAGTTGTGATTTGCCCAAGGTCACATACTGAACCCAAGTGTACTACCACCAACATCTACTCTTTCTTTTTTTTAAAGATTTATTTTGTCTGTCCCCATCCCCACCCCCCCACCCCCAGTGTTTTGCGCTTGCTGTCTGCTCTCTGTGTCCATTTGCTGTGCACTCTGTGTCTGCTCATCTTCTCTTTAGGAGATACGGGAACCGAACCTGAGACCTCTCATGGGGGAGAGAGGCACTCAATCGCTTGAGCCACCTCCACTCCCTGCTTTATTGTGTCTCTCATTGTGTTTCCTCTTTGTGTCTCCTTGTTGTGTCATCTTGTTGCGTCATCTTACTGCACCTGTCTATCATGCCAACTCACTGTCTTGCTTGTCCTCTCCAGAAGGCACCGGGAACCAAACCGGGAACTTCCATGTGGTAGGCAAGAGCTCAATTGCTTGAGCCACATCCGCTTCCCCAATATCTACTCTTAACCCCCTTGCCATGTTTATCTTCACCCCTGTCCCTGGTTTCCTCTTTGCATCTAGTGCAGAAAATTCTGTGAGCATGAATCACCATATTTGCAGTTATCCGTCAACGGTCCCTCTGACATGAACTGTCGCAGTCCACCATCCTCCAGACAAGCGTAGTTAGGAAGTATGGCGTGGTGGAGTTCCAGTTTCATGATATGGTATCACAACCTAATGAGTACCAGGCCTGCCACTTCCCTGTCATGCTCCCCACCCCCATCCCCAGCTGGTAGTTCCCCAGTGGATCCGTCTGTGGGATATGCTGGCCTCACTTCAGGCCCTGGAGAAGGCACACTCACTCAACAAAGCACCTGACAAAAATGTAACTCTGGCTACTTACAGAGGGAGAGGGAAACGTGCATGAAAGAGCATATTTTCTTACTTGATTTGAACATTCAATTTCATCTACATGTAGCATCAGTTCCATGATACTCACGGCCCAGTTCTATCAAAAACAAGGTTCCAGAATGCCATTCCTGTTTGTGTAACTTTGTGGTGGAAGTTCCAGAACTATGTTCCTGCACATACCCCCATGAAAGCAGCCGGATACACACACACACACGTATTTACATGTAAAAGCACAAGGTAACAAAACATATCATAAATTTAGAAGAAATGGAGTAGTTAATAATTTGTATGGAGGATCCAAGAAGTATTACAGTAGACAGAGGCTGGATTTCAGGGCCAGACTGGCTCCACGATTTGCTAGTGTGGGGGAGCTTAAGCAAAGTAACAACACATACACACAGACCCTAAACAGAGCAGGCCTCTGTCAGCATTCCCTGAGACCAGGATAACGGTGGCAGTGGTGACGGTGAGGCACAAATCCACACCCACAATTCTTCCACCTGTTCTGAACACCTTGCCCAAAGAAAGAGTCAATATTTTTCTGACCACCTTCCAAGAGCATTACCCAAGAAAACCTGACAGTTTTGTCAACCAACTCTCCCTAAAAGTAGCTCAACAAGGCGGTGTTCCATCCCTCCCTGTCCCATGGAAGATGTTTTGTTTGCCTCCCTCCATCTCCTGGCTGAGGGTTTCATGCAGACCAATGGGGAAGCCATCCCAGGAATCAGCAGAGAGCTTGTTTACAAAGTAGCACTGTGCAGCCCATGCAATGACCCCTTTGAGAAATGGGAAACTGTCAGGAAGGTGGAGAGAATGAATCTGATATCCCATTATTGTTTCAAATAAATGGAGTCCAGTTTGCCTCAGCAATAATCCAGGCATAACATTTATATGAGAACATAAAATACTACACGGCTGTAAGTAAAACAATATGTGTGTTCCTAAATAATAGTGATACCACTTGCCAGTAAGACTATATTTTGACCAAATAAAAGATGACCTAAATTTGACTCAGTGGGATGGGATTTACTACATGATTGCTTCTTGAAAATAAAGGGCTAGAGATAGGGGGATGTCATGGGGGGGGAGAAGGAAATGGCACAGATGGATGAGGAGAACAAAACAGAATGGAAAGCAAAACAGAATAGAAAAAGTTAAATGACTACAACTGAGTTTAAGAGCTCAGTTTGCACAAAGAATAAAGGGCATTTTATTTTAAATGTATAGTGTGACCCCCAAGTAAAACCTTATTTTATATCAGACAACCATATTACAAAGTCCCATATGTGCTGACTGATACTAAGCATATGGTAAAGTGTGTCTTCAGATGCAAGGAGTTTTCAGCCTGCGGGCTTGCCCTACAGATGTTGAACTTGCCAGCCCCCCACAAATGTCTGAGCCAATTCCTTAAAGTAAATCTCTGGAAAAAAAGAATCAACAATACATATATCCTATTGGTTCTGATTCCCTGGAGAACCCTGACTGATACAGTTAGGCTTTAGGAAGGGATGATATAACAAAGATCCCAAAAGCAGTGGCTTAAGCAGGTAGAAGTTTATTCTTTTTCACAAAACAGCCCAGGCTTGAGTAATCCGAAGCTGGTACGGCAGCTCCCAGCTCAGGGACCCAAGCTCTTCCATTTTTTTTTTCCTCACCATCTCTAGAGCCATATTCAGCAATGTGGTCCCAGGCGAGCCACCCACCACATCTGAATTCCAGCCAGAGGAGGCGGAAGGGGGGAAGGGGAGGATAGAACATTTCCCTTTATATCCCAATGTTGCACGCCTCACTTCTCCCCACACACTATTAGCCAGAACTTAGTCACATGACCATGCCTGGCTACAAGAAAGCTGGAAACAGAGTCCTGTTCAGGACAGCCATGAACCCAGTTAAAGGCTGGGGATTGTATTACATTAGAAGAAGGAGAAACAGACAGTAGGGGAAAGTAGAGGTCCCTGCCACAAGATACGAGCCCTCCTCTTCTTAGCCTGTCTGAGGTGTCCACAGATTTTAAAGGACTTCCCAGTAAACCACCGGAGAAGTTGATACACATGCGCACACATGAATGTAATACAATGGTAACCATAAGGTTTTCATTAAAGAGGGAAAAAAAAAGGTAAACTGTGGAACCTTCTAGTAGAAGATACTATAGACTAAACCCAAGGCTTTGGCTGAGAGGTCGCAACAGGCGGTCTCCTCAGGTCCATACCTAAAGGGAGACACAAAGTCTAGGAATAACTTTCCTAGTGAGGAGACCAGATGGAGACCTCTTATCACTTCCCCTCCCCTACCTTCTACCCCTGTAACATTCTCCCCCTAGTCACCACCTCTCTACTGATTGCCTTTCCATAGTTAAATGTATGGTCCTGGTAATGGCAGCTTGTAGGAGCATCTCAATGAGATGTTACGGCCAGGGTGGGGCTAAAAGTATATTGCTGTGAGGGTCAAAAGACCCAAACTGCCACCAACTCTGTGATTAATGAGTTACATAAACTCAAGCAAGCTATTTAATCTTTTTGTGTATCAATTTCCTCAATATCAAATGGAGAGAAAAACACTTGCCTATCTTCTTCATAGACGTGTGTAGGGAACTAAAAAAAAAAAAAAAGAATTGGGTATTTGGTTCCTATTGCTAAATAAAAAATTGCCACAAACCTAGGGTCTTAAACCAGCACCCATGATAACACATGTTGATGAGGGTAGCACAAACATTTTGAATGTGATTAACCCCATGGAATGGTATATGCTTGGGAGTGGTTGAGATGGGAAAGTTTATGTTGTTTGTATGTTTCCACAATTAAAAAAAGAAACAAAAGAGTGACTATTGAGTCAATGACAATTAAAAGCAATACATGGGGAAGCGGGTGTGGCTCAGTGGATAGAGCCCCCGTTTACCATATGGGAGGCCCGGGTTCGCGTCCCGAGGCCTCCTTGTGAGGGCACGCCGGCCTGAGTGGTGCGGTGGGCTGATGCAGCAACCTCACGGCAGGAAGCGGGTGTGGCGCAATGGATAGAGCAGCCGTTTACCATATGAGAGGAGCCGTTTACCATATGAGAGGCCCCGGGTTCGCTTCCCGGCGCCTCCTTGTGAGGGCAGGCCGGCTTGCGCGGCGCCTGGGCTGATGCGGCAAGACCTCACAGCAAGGGGAGATAAGCAGACACAGAGAAGACACGCAGCGAATGGACACAGCAACACAAGCAGCAAGGGGGGGATAAATAAATAAAATAAATAAATCTTTAAAAAAAAAAAAGCAATACATGATCCTGGACTGGATCTAAAAATGGAGGAGAAAAAAGCTCAAAAGGATATTACTGGGACATATTTAAAATTTGAATATGCTTTTTAAGCTTTATATCAATCTTAAATTTCTTGAATTTGATAGCTGTACCTAAGATGGCTATGTAGGTAAATATCCCTAATCTTAGGAAATGTACAGGGAAGTATTAAGTGTTCAAGGAGCATACAGGGAGGTAGATGTGGCTCAAATGGTTGGGCGTCTGTCTCCCATATGGAGGGACCTGGGTTCGATCCCCAGGACCTCCCGGTTAAAAAAAAAAAAAAAAAGGAGCATACATATACAACCTACTCTCAAATGTTTAGAAAATAGATAAATAGATGAATGGTTGAATGGATGGATGGATGGATGGAGATAGATAGATAGATGATAGATGGATAGATAATAGATAATAGATTGATAGATAATAGATGATAGATGATAGATAAAATGTTATGGCAAATGTGGCAAATTATTAAAATTGGTAGATCTGGGTATCTAGGGAGGGGGTATGTTGGAGGTCTCTATATTGGTTTTCTTTATGTTTGCAACTGTTCTGTGAGTTTGAAATGATTTCAAAATAAAGTTTAAGAAAGAAACCACACCCCATGTGTGATCTCACAATTTCTGTAGGTCAGAAGCCTGAGCACAGTGTGACTGGATTCCCTGTTCAGGATCTTGTGGAGCTGAAGTCAAGGTTTCCATGGGGTTACAGTTTCATATGGGACTCAAGCTCTCTTCCAAGCTCATTGATTGTTGACAGAATTCAGTTCCCTGTGGTTATAGGGATGAGGTTCCCGTTTTCTACCTAGTGATCAGCTGGAGCCCACTCTCAATTCCTAGAGCAGTTCCTTGCCATGTGGCCCTCACAGACCCCCTGAGGCAGTTGACAACATTGATATGTGTTTCCTTCCAAGCCAGCAGAGTGCATTGCTCTCACTTCCTCTTCTGCAACCAGCTGGAGAAAACTTTCTGCTTTTGAAGGGCTCCTGCAATTAGGTCAAGCCTCCCCCTGGTGATCTCCCAGTCTTAAAGTCAACTAATTTGGGACCTTAATTACACCTGCAAAATCCCTTCTCAGGAGTACTTAGATTAGTGCTTAATTGAATAACAAAGAGGAGGCATTTGTGTACCAAGGGCCTGAATCTTAGAGAGCCACCTCAGAACTCTGCCTACCACAATCCAAACTCTAGCCCCCAAAGAGTCACTTTCTTCCTGAATGCAAGCTACAGTCATCCTCTCCCAGGTTTCCCAAGGGTCTCATCCCATTGAAGGAGCAATGTTTTTTAAATAAACATAAATGCTGTTATTTTGTGTATCTAAGTATTAAGCTAAGGGTTTCCTGCGTTTTCCAAACGGACATTACACGCTATTTTCTTGACTCCATTATCTAAATCAGGCAGTCTTGCAGCAATGTTTTCTGCTTACATCTGATCTTTTCCAAGGATGTTGCAAGGTAGCTCCTCATTCTCGCTTTTCTACTTAAGTTGATCGTGTCCATGCAATATTCTTTTGCCAGCATCTGCTTCAACAGGCTGGGATAACCAGTTTCGCTATCTGGACTCTTCTTACTCTGGCACATTTTTCATTCACCAGAAACACAATGTGGTATCATGGTAAGAGTAAGAAGTAAGACCTTTGGAGTCAAATAAATTTAGATTCAGATCTTCCCTCCAACACTTTTTAATTGGATATTATTTAGCCTTTATGAATCCTGACTACTTCCTCTGTAATTTAGAGTAATACCGACCACACATTTGTTGGGAAAATTAAATGACATAATATTCATGAGAATTAAATGATATAATATTCGTAGCATATAGTGGGTGTGAATTCCAAGACCTTCCTCTTTGCCATCTCCTATCTCCCTCCCTTACCTCCCTTCCTCCCTCTGTCTCAAAGGACATCTAACACAGGTGACACCAAGATGACCCCAGTATCACTTAAAAAGATAACTCCCTTGTAATTTCATCCAAACATATTCCATCTGAATGCCAACAGTAAGTGGGTTTTGATACTGCCCTATAATGAAAAACTTGGCTGGCCTTTGTTCTCAGTTCCTGGGGAAGCAACCTCTGAATCTTTGGAATTTCCTGAGATAGGACCATCATTTATTCTTCATGGCAGGCCAATACCTGATATTTTATATGCTAATGAGACAATGGGACCCAGCCAATCACACATCTTGGGACGGGAGCTGGCCCCACCAGGAAGACCAACCATCTGATGAGGGGATTGGGACACTGAGCCACCTCATATCAGCCCACCTCCCCAACCTCTGGGAAGGGCAGAGGGCTGCAGATGGATTTTAACCACATGGGCATTGATTCCATCAATGAATGCCTGCATAATGAGACCCCGTATAAACTAAGAACACTCAAAGCTCCATGATTGAGAAAATACATTGCTAGATGGCTGCTGTGCCAGGAGAATGATACGTTCTGACTCCACATGGAGAGGCCACAGAAGCTTACATTTGAGACCCATCCTATGCATCTCTTCTTTTGGCTTCTTATAGGTATCCTTTGACCATAATAAATCTATCGTCATAAGTAGCGCGCCATCGATGAGTTCGGTGAATTGTTCTAGTGAATTACTGAACCTGAGGGGGTGGTGGGAATCCCCAAATTTTTAGCCAGTCAGTCATCAGGAAATGCAGATGGTCAGGGTTCCCCAACTTGTGACTGGTGCCTGAAGGACAGTCTTGTATAGGATGGCCTTGAACCTGTGGGGTCTGGCCTTTAACTTCTGGGGTTTAGTCAGGATGGAATTGATTGGTGTCAGAAGCTATGGTGGGAGTTGTAGGAGTTTTTGACAATCCTCACAGATACCAACCAATCATTTCCATGCGGGTCTACTGTGGTAATGATACCATTCTCTCGTTGTCCTGACACCCTTTTTTATACTTTTCCTTAAAAACATGTTTGAACTGTGTTCTCACATACTGTTAGCACACGCTAACAGATTTCTGCTCTTAGGAAAAGGGATCTGGTTTTGAAAGTATCCCAAATCTATCCATTTAAGAAATGCTTAGGAAAAAAGACAGATGCATGGGCAAAAGTATGTTAACTAAAAAGCTAAGGGGAAGCGGGAGTGGCTCCGTTGATAGAGGCCCCGTTTACCATATGGGAGGCCCTGGGTTCGCTTCCCGGGGCCTCCTTGTGAGGGCAGGCCGGCCCACGCAGCCTAGTGGGCTGATGCAGCAAGCCCTCACAACAGGAAGCTGGTGTGGCTCAACTGACAGAGCCCCGTTTACCATGTGTGAGGCCCCGGGTTCGCTTCCCGGGGCCTCCTTGTGAGGGCAGGCAGGCCCGCGCGGCGCGAGGGGCTGATGCAGCGGTACCTCACAGCAAGGGGAAGATAAGCAGACACGGAGAAGACACAGCGAATGGACACAGCAAGCACAAGCAGCAAGGGGGGGATAAATAAATAAATAAATAAATCTTTAAAATAAATAAATAAATATATAAAAAATAAAATAAAAAGCTAAGGCTATGCAAATGCAAATGTTAAGGACTGCCTGGTACAAGCAAGCACATGTTAGCAAAATTCTGCAAGTGCTGAAAGAAAAGCGTCGAGTCACCTACTTCATTAATGGTCTCCAAGGCAAATACTGGGAGTCCAGGTCAGCTGTCAATGAGCTGTTATATGTATGTGATTCAGACTTACTATGGTAGTTATATCAGCCATGAGGCTTAAAAACAAAAACACAAAAACCTCCCAACATATGATTCTAACTTGATTTTGGTTTTTTGCAAATATATGTTGTGACAGTTTGAGTTTGGTGAATCCCAAAAACAGATATTTTTTAAGTAATTCATTGCTGTGGGTGTGAGACCCTTTGATTGCATTAGCTCTTGTTAAGGGACCTTGATTAGATCACCTGATTAGACTGATTTTGATTAACTACATCAGTGAGGCCTGACTCAGGTTGGGTCTCTGACTTCTTGCTGGGCCTTATATAAACAGAGACACAGAGAAAGAGATGACAGAGAAAGGAAGCTGCCTATTATTTTGACCTGGCCATATGAGAGAGAGGACTCAAGGATCACTAGCAGCCAAAGCTGAAGCATGAAGCCCCTAAGAGGCTGGGACCACGGAGCAGCTCAAGGCTGAAGAGATGAGCCATATGCTTAATGGCCCACAGCTGAACTCAGGAAGCAAGGAGAGCAGCTAAGACTGAGAGAGGAAGCCCAGAAAGAGACAAGCCCTATGCCTGGTTGCCCACAGCTGAGCTCCGGGAGATGGTAGATTCTGGAAGGGGAAGGCAGGGACCTTGGCAGAGATGAAATATAACATCTTGCTTTGCCAGGTGGCAGTACCCCAGGATCACCAGTAGCTGACTTTGGTGAGAAAGCATCTCTGATGGTGCTTTGATTTGGGCATTTCACAGCCTGGGAACTGTAAGCTTCTACCCTAAATAAAATTCCTGTTATAAAAGTCAAACTATTTCTGGTACTTTGCATCGGCAGCCCTTTGGCAAACTAAGACACATGTGAAGGGTTTCAGATGAAAGTCTATTTTATTTAGCATTTCTAAACTCAAGTGCATCACTAGGACATTAGCGCAAACAACACCTTTCCAAAAAAGAACAGAATTGTCAACTTGGGGCCTCCAGTTTCCCCATCCACACGTAGCTCAGATGTCTTCTTCACATGGTGCTGATAAGTTCTAAAGATCAAGACAGAGAGAGTTCATTAGCTCGGCAGATCATGCCAAAGTCAAGTCTCCTTCAGTAAAAAGGTCTTTCTGTAAATCATTAGAGATTCCAGGTGCCAAAAAAGTTAGTTCAGCACTACAGGCAGAAGGATTGCATTTGCCAAATGCTTTACAACCATTTATATGAAGTAATACTCATAATTCCCTGGAAGATAAATGAACAAAATAAACTCCATTTTTTAACTAAGGAAGCAGAGGTCCACAGAGGCACTCGGGATGTTCGTGGCAATCTAACCTTAGAATTCTGGACCAATCACCTCATGTCAACGCTCTTTCTGGAGATCCACTTTGTTTCTTAGCAAGGACATCCTTAAGTTGGAGTAAAACACAGGTGTAAGTGTAAAATCTGAACCCAAGCAAAACTGACCTTCATGAATTGCAACTTAGACCTTAAGAGGGGAGAGTCTATTTTTCCCTACAGTACAGGAGTATTTGGTTGATATCTGTAGGTATTAGTTAGGGTACAGTTGCAGATGCTGTAAAAAGGGGACCCCCAAAACACAGTGGCTTTGTTTTTCTCACATATAATTGTCCAGAAGTAGACTGTTCAATAGCTCTGCCATCCTGAATACGTGCTTGTATCTTAAGATGTCTGCTCCAGTCTTACTATCCCCAATCAATAGGAAGAGGACAGGGAACAGGGCATTATACAGAACAGTCACTTGGGTGTACACCAAGCTGCAAGGGAGGCTGGGTAATGTAGTCTAGTTGAGTAGACACATCCCAGAAAAAACATGGGAGTTCTGTAAGGAAGCAAAGAATAGATACTGATGGGCAAGTAGGTTCCATTGTCTTACTGCACTGAAGAAGCAAAGATTTACAGTCCACAGATCCAGTGCTCTAGCTTCCCAGCCCCAGTGGGAGAATACATTAAAAAGCAATGCCAACCCTACAGAAAGAAGGAAATTTGGTACAGTGAAAGAGACCTGGTGTCAGGACCCAAAGGGCTGAGATATGGTACCTACTCTTGACATATGTTACTATGATACCTTGAGCACTCAAATTCAGGGTCTCTGTTTCCTCATTTATGAAATAAAAAATTGGAACAGGTGATTTATGAGGTTACTTATAGATCTTGTACTCAATGATTTCAGGATAGACATAATACAACAGAGTAGACTTTGAAATATAACATATTCCCTCAAGTTGACCAAGAAGTGACCGGAACTCACACCATGACAATGCGTTTTAGTCTCGAATGTCTATAATGGACCAACTTTATAAAATGATGGCATGACTTCATAAGTAAATGAGTCCTATGTATTCATAACGCTTTAGTCTTAAAAGAAATATTTACCAGTCCTACTCAAAGGTTTATAAAATAAGAACTCAATTTTTCTTCTCATAGAAACATTCAACCACCTTCAATAAAGAAATGGGAATATCTGTATACTTCTAATGGATCGCTATCCAAATTTATCTATAAGCATAAATTGCCATGAATACCTTATTGAAAGGTTATTTCAAAGGATATTAAGTACTTTAAACTGTACTCATCTTCATTGTTAGGGCAAATGTGTGTTACATAGACTTTCCTCAGCTATGCTCATATAAATATCTCCCATTAGCGTGGGAAGTATGGGAGTCTGGCTTCTGGAAATAGGAGATAATGGAACCAGAGTTCCCTAAAGAGCCAGCTGAATATTTTTAAAAATATTCTCACGGGTCAACAATTGTCATCCTTTGAGTGTCATTCAAAGCTAATTTTAGTGAATACAATGGGTGATGAAGCTGATGATGGTAAGAGGTGTCCAACAAAGCTGTTTTTCTTGTATAAATAGTAAATTGGCTCTGAAAGCAGTTCCGAAAATAGCAATATAATATTAATGGAAATGAAAGGTTGCCTTCAGAGGTGACTGCTTTTGAAAGCAAAAACATATAAATGTTGCTCTGTTGAATTGGGCTGCTTTAAAAAAGTAATTATAATTAGATTATAATGTTATACTGTGTGAACTGGTGCTTACCAAGTGCCAGCCGTTTTGCTAAGTAACTTTACTTGGATTTATCATCTCAGCTTCACAAAGATGTGTCCCCACCTCCTATGGCAGAGTCCAAGAGTTGCCTATTCAAGATCCATTCTCCCTTGCTTCTTTAGAGGAGAGCCCCTATGTGATGTGAACTTCAGTGGGCCCAACTGAAACACCAATCTACCATCCTTCCTTGCAATTAGCTGTAGCCCATGCTATGGAAACAGAAGTTGTTGAGTGTAGCTTCCAGAAAGGAAGAGGAACAGAATGACAGCATGTGCCCCCTTTTGTTCTTTCCTATTGCTCTTGCTGCTTAGAGCATAGATGAGATGGGTGGAGCGCCAGTGCCATCTTGTAATTTATGAATAGAAATCACAAACTAAAGATGGCAGAGGATAAAGGTAAAAGAAATCTGGGGGAAGTGGATGTGGCTCAAGTGACTGAGCTCCTGCCTACCACATGGGAGGTCCCGGGTTAGATTCCCGGTGCCTCCTGGAGAAAACAAGCAAGACAGCGAGCAGGCGTGCTGGGCTGGTATGGCGAGCTGATGCGACAAAATGATGCAACAAGGAGATACAAAGAGGAAACACAATGAGAAAGACAACAAAGCAGGGAGCAGTGGTGGCTCAAGGGATTGGGTGCCTCTCTCCCACGGGGGTGGTCCCAGATATAGAGAGCAGACAGCAAGTGCAAACAACAAAGGGGGCGGGAATAAATAAATAAAATAAATCTTGGGGAAAAAAAAAAAGTTCTTAAAAAAAAAAAAAAAGAAATCTGGGTCCCTGGTAAAACCATGGAGCTGCATCCCAGTCCAGGACTATCTACCACCAGACTTATTTTACACTAGAGAAAAATAAACTCTTCCATGACTAAGTCACCCTTGTTTAGAATGTTCTATTGCCTGTTTTGGAACCTAATCCTAACAGATACATCTTCCCTCTATCTTACATATAAGGGAATTGAGGTCTAGAGAAAAGCCTGTCTAAGGTCCAACATCTAAGCAAGCGAAGCGCCAGGATTCAAGTCCAGGCAATCTGACTTTTAGAACCCACTTACATTTTATTTTACTGATTAAGAAAAGAAGACATAGTGTGTGATGGTTGATTTCATGTGTCAATTTAGCTGGGTTATGGTGTCCAGTTGTTGGGTCAAACAAACACTGGTCTGATTGTTAGTATAAGGGTATTTCATAGACTGAAATCATTAGTCAGTTGATTGCATCTCTGGCTGATTACACCTACAATCAACAAAGGAGATTGCCTTCAGAAATGAGAGGAGTCTCCTCCTCCAACCAGTTGTAGTTCTTAAAGGGAGAACTGAGGATGTCAACACTCAGAAAGAAGAATTTCTATCTCTACTTCAGCCAGCCAGCTTCCCCTAGGGAATTCAATGTCACCATTGAGTTCCCAATTTGCAGCCTGCCCTATACAATTCAGACCTGCCAATCCTCACGGTTGCATGAGCAAATTCCTATAATAAATCTCTTAATATTTACATATATATGTCCTGTCAATTCTGTTTCTCTGGAGAACACAGCATTTGTTCATTTATTTTTTATTTAGCCCCACACAATTGTATAAAATCACAGAAGTGACAGTGGACAAAGTAAGGTAGACTCTCTAATAATTCTACATACTGAATCTATGGATTGCTAAGTAACTAAGCATATAATTTATCCCCCATATAAGTTAAGGAAACTGAGGCAAAGATCAGGATTTCATGGTGGAAGTCCACCCCCTCCCATACCAGATAAGTCTTCCCAGGAGGCCAGTGATGTCCCCCAACTACCTGACTTTTTTGGACTCTCCTCTGAGGACATATATACCTTGCATGCATGAAGCCATCTGCCAACAAGGTTTTCTTCACACAGACTCATTCTCCTGCCTTGGATTGTGTGACTAATGTGAAAAGGAAGACATAAGTCAGTAGTGATATGTTCAAGAGAGCCTCTACCTGCAATTCAGTAGTGATCTTGCAAGTTAGTGCTATATTCCACTCACCCAAGAAGACCAGGGAAGCACATCTTTTTCCATGTGAAACCACATTCCCCTCATGACTTCAGATGAAAGCCAAGAGCAACCAAAGGCTCATGTATGGGTCCAATGCCCAACCAAGAGGAAATTCTACAGTATCAACCACATTTAACTGCACTGTTTCACATGAACCCCAAATAGCTTCATTAAACTTAAGGCCTATAATTGCACAAGGAAACTGGCAGGATCGCAATGTGGGTCAACCTGCCTTCCCAACAGCGGTGGTAACTGACATAGGTCACCACCTAATCAACAGACCCAGCCTGATTATGAAATCACTGAAAAAGACCAGAACAAGTTCAGAGCTGGGCGCAGAAAGACTAAAACTCAGAGGGCTTGCTCATAAGAAAACAAAATAACCATCAACCAAACATCTCAGAAACTCAGTCAGGGCCTGAGGAGCTATGGAAAGCTACACTCTAGATTTTGTCCATGGAAGATTTTAGTTGCAAGTCTAAACTTTGATGCTGGGTATCTCCTTTTGCCCTTCAACATCCACTGTCTACCCTTCTTCACCCAGGAGGCTGATCTGTATGAACTACATCAAAAGGCACTCTTGTCCCTGGCTTCTGGTTGGGTTTGGCCAACGGGAAACACCACCGGGAGATGGGGGGAGGGAGGAAAGTTAGGGCAGAATCTTTGTTCTACTGCCTCCTTCTTCATTCTACTGGTTCACTGGGAGAAGGCTGAGCCTTTCAGCTGAAGGTCACAGGCCCTGTCAGGCAACCCTCTCCTTATAGCTGTTTCTCTCTAAGTTCCAGTAACTGTCCACTCACTTCACTCCTTTCACCCTAGGGCTGGTAATGGATCCCCACTGGTCCCTCCCCTGGCATAATGCACTCTCTCTATGGTTTCCCTATACCCCACCCTACCCATACTTCATAAATGCACCTTAAATGACCCGTTGGGGTGTGCCAACCCTGCTTCCGGCCAGTGACCCAGTATAACTTCTGAGCAGGTACAGACAAGTATAGAGAAGTCCAGGAAGCCCTGGAATGAGAGTGAGAGGAAGTGCTGGAGTTCAGCAGATGTGTCTACCTAACTTTTCTGCATCTTGACCTTCTTCTTGGTAAAACAAAGGGCTTAAATGATCTCTAAGACTCTTGCAGCTAGGATATCTCTCCACACGTCTCCTTCTTCCCTCCTCTGCCTCTTACTGCTTTCCTTTCACACAGCCCACTTCCCCAATCACACAACGCAACTCTCAACTGTCAGCTGATGAAGAACTGCAATCTTTTTTATTTTCTCCCCACACATCTTCATCTCAGAACCACTACAAATCAGACTCACCAAATTCCGTGGAATATTTTCATTTGGATTTAAAACTATTTGGCAATGTGATAATTGGCATAAATTACAGCTTCACAGTTAAACCGTTCAGGTTAAAATTGCTTTAGCATATTGATGTGTCCAAAGTTGAGGAACTATAAATAGGTCCTGGTGTCAGCTAATTCCAAACCAATCCACCCTGGACTTCTGTTAGCATTTAATTAACACAACACTGAAACAAACTGCAGGAAAAAATGTTGGAATCTGGCATCCAGAAAAGAATTCAACCAATTTATAGTTGTCAACCACTTATGCAACTTGAGCCCTGGACAAAACAGAGCTCAAAACTTCCCATTCTCAATTATGTAAACCACAAAATCTGCAGCTGCCAAAAGTTTGCATAAATGTAATCCCCAATTTTCCAAGTTAAACGTGGGTGTAGATTTGAGCAATGCAGATAAGGCTGTAACCTCAGAACGAGGACAGAAATGGACATTGGCAAGAGTCTGGGGTGAGACCTCACTCTGTAACCTTCTGCCTGTGGGATCTTAAACAAGTCACAGAAGTTACCTGGGCCTCAATCTCCTCATTTGTACAATGGGGATAAAATGCCTCCCTCATTTAATCTTTGTGAGAATTAAATGAACATAAGTGAAAATGCCTGGTACATAGTAGATATTCAATACATGTTCCATCCTTCCCCTGCTCCATCCCACTGGAATGACTTGTGAATGATTTCAATCATTAGACACCCAGCATCCCAAACACATGGATACGAGTAGGAAAGGGGCATCAAGCCCTCTCTCCTATTCCTTCTCTCCCTCTTCCTTTTTCAACCCTTTGAACCTGGGCCAACTCATCCTTAAACATGAAGACTCACACTAACAGCTCTGAACACAGGGTGCCACCCACTCAGGAAGTGCTTGACGTCACCACCGAGTACCCAGAGCTGATCCTGGGACCCCAAAAGCATGCCCTACCCCTCTTTGCTCCAGAGAGCAAGCCCCTGGGAAGGGCCCTCTTCAGATCCTTCTGCTCATCCACACACCTGACGGGAGGCGCCTCCATGGCTCAGGCAGTCTTAGAGGCACCAAACATGGCAGCAAACGAGAGAGACAAGGACTTGCTTTCTATTGACCTCCTTTTTGGCCGCACCTTTGCCCAGACTGCCTAGAATTCCCTCTCTACTTCTTTTTCCCTTCAAATAATCACCCATCTATTGAAAGTCCAGCTCAAGTCCTACCTCCTCCTTACAGTCCTTCAAGTTCCTCTCATCATGACTCCAAGGTTTCCTTTCCCTAAGAGCAAATGTACCTGGAGCGGACAACATGTCATTCAGTGCTGGGTTCTGCTGCTCTTTAAATGAGTCTGGTGGTTCAGTGCTGGTTCCTAACTAGATTCTAGCTCCCCGATGTCCAAGGCTATTGTTTGTACTCCCCCCGCCCCCCACCCCCAGGATGGAGTACATAGTGTTGGCCCGAGAGAGTCACACTGATTAACTGTTTGATTCTTTGGGTGTGAGGGGAAACATGTTTTCTTGGTGTTATGTTGGCAGAGCAAGCTGCTCTTTCCGTGTCTGTGTCTATAAATTCCTGCCTTCCCCAAATTACATCAAACCTAATACATAATCTATGGGATTGGGTTAAATATATATACTTAAAAGAAGATCTTTTTCCAAAATAAGTCACTCTGTCAACTGATTTTTTTAAAGATTTATTTTATTTCTACCCCCCTCGTTGTTTGCGCTTGCTGTCTGCTCTCTATGTCTGTTCATTGTGTGCTTGTCTTCTTTCTAGGAGGCACCAGGAACCGAACCCAAGATCTCCCATGTGGGAGGGAGGCAGCCCAATGGCTTGAGCCACCTTTGCTCCCACTTGTGTCTCTCATTGTGTTTCCTCATTGTGTCTCTTCGTTGCATCATCTCATTGCATCATCTTGTTGTGTCAGCTCACTGTCTTGCTTGTCTTCTTTAGGAGGCACCGGGAACTGAACCCGGTACCTCCCATGTGGTAGGCGGGCACCCAACTGCTTGAGCCACATCCACTTCCCTGTCAACTGATTTTAAAAAATAAAAGAAGCTCTACATGTCCACACTATGCTATATGGCAAGGAGGTGACAGACATCAGGGGTGACAAGAGCAGAGATTAGGTAAGAACAGAATTGTCTATGGCTTTCGGAAAATGTTTGCATCAGTGCACAGAGAGTTGAAGACCATTACTTAAAACTAGTTTCATCCAGTCACAACATTATTCTCAATAGCCAAAAGATGGGAAGAACCCCAGTGTCCATCCACAGATGAATGGATAAACAAAATGTAGTATATATACACAACAAGAAAAAAAAAAAAATATATATATATATATATCTTCTCTCAAATCTTGTAAGTTGCTTTTAGAACCGATGTTTATTTTTTTGTTCTGAGTTCTTTAATAAAAATAAAAAAAAATTTTTTTTTTTGAGGAGGAAGCAAGGATGAGCTCTTGACCACTAGTGATAACGATGTATAACTGTAAAAAATAACTCCATTGTTTTATGCAATGAAAAAATCTCCATTTGTTCTGGAAGATACAAACGATATATCTTCAACAAAACAAGAAATTATCAAATCAATAATAATACTTTTATTTTGAGCAATATTTCACTACCTAGTCTAGAAAAGGGGGAGCTAAATTTTCCTTGCTATTTTGACATTCTCTGTTTCAAAGGAGCACATTGAACGAACAGTACTTTGAGGATCAGCACTTGAACACTTGACTGGAAGTCGAGGCCAGTGTTGTCCAATAGAAATATAATGCGAGCCATTTTCATCATTTCAGCCTTTCTAGAAGCCACACTAAGTAGGGCAAAAGGAAGCAAGTAAAATTAATTTAATCCAAAGTAGCCCAACTATATCATTTCAACATGTTTTCAATATAAAAAATCATTGAGCTATTTTACATCTTTTTTCATACATGGAGCAAAAGATTCTTCAAAACCCAATGTGCATTTCACACTTTTGGGATATGTCAAGTCACACGAGCCATATTTCAAGGGCTCGGTAGCCACACGGGGCTGGTGGCTGCTGAACTGGACAGCAAGGCTCTCAACCCTGGGCACCTGCAAACTAGCTCGTTGATCTTGAGGGTCAACCTCTCCCTTCCTCAGTTTTCCCACCTTTAAGATGAGGAGGAGAAATCACCTGAAGTTCTTTCCAGTTTAAATTCTATGCTATCCATACTTTGCATGCCAATGTGAAGGCAGACATACCCCAACTTTCCAAAGGTAGTCTGTGATATAAATTAATAACATGCTACTTTTTATGTAAAATTAATACATGCCCATTGTAGAAAAAAATCAGAAAATATAAAGTGCAAAAAATAAAATAAAACCCTCTATTACCTACCCAAACATATCTACTGTTAATATTTTGATGAACTCCTTCCTGATTTTTTTTTAACATTAGTAACAATTGAAACTTTGAGGAATAATTAATATATGTTTTAGGCGTAAACAAATACAAGCCATGTCATTTATTACCCAAAAAACCAGACACCTTGGATATCCTTTTACTGTGACAAGCATCCAAATGACTTTCTTTCCAAATCAGTTCATTATAGGGATTTTCAGCCTTTCATCCCTCATTCAATTTCCGTAGCCTTTTGTTTATTTCCATGATGGGTTACCTTGGATTTCTGTCAATTCTCTCTCCTCTCTCCCCGTCTGTATTCAAGGTCACCCGTATCTACTTGCCTGTTTGGAGGCCCTGAAGATGTATTACTACTTCTGGTCAAGTCATAGAGAAAATCCTCAATAGGGACGAGTTCCTTAGCACTTGCAAGAGCCTCTTTTTTA
>JAQZBX010055296.1:0-18444 GCA_029593785.1 Cabassous unicinctus | reverse complement strand
GTATAAGGGAGGAAGATATGGACTATAGTTAGTAGTAATACTTTGACGATGCTCTTTCATGATTTGTTAACAAATGTTTCACAACAATGCAGGGTGTTTGTTGGGGGGTGATGTGTGGGAGCCCTGTATGATGTTATACATGTTTGTTTTGTGGGTTCACAATGTTTACTGAACACTTATAGTTTATGTATGTTCATGTATGAATGATATACTTCAATAAATGGTTTAAAAAATCATTAAAAAATGTATGTATATGTATGGAAGGAGTGGATGTAGCTCAAGTGGTTGAGTGCCTGCTTCCCATGTACAGGTCCTGGGTTCAATCCCTGGTACCTCCTAAATATATATATTCTCATATACCCCTCTCCCCCTTCCCACACTTTCCTCCATTAACAACATCTTTCATTAGTGTGGTACATTTGTTGCAACTGATGAACACATATTGAAGCATTGCTACCAACCATGAACTATAGTTTATATTATAGTTTACACTCTGTCCCACACAATTTTATAGGTTTTGACAAAATGTATAAGGGTCTGTCTCCATCATTGCAATGTCATGCAGGAAAGTTCCAATGACCCCAAATGCCCTATGTCACACCTATTCTTCCCTCTCCTTCCCCTCAGAAACTCTGGTGACCACTGCCTTTATATCAATGTTACAAGTTCTTCCATTGCTAGAATAATAATGTCTAGTTTAGTTCATGGTTGGATTCCCCCCTTATATTTGTCCATTCCTCAATCTTGAAGATTTTAGGATGGTGATACCCACTCTGCTTCTGATTGACAGGGAGCTTAGATCCCATGGTGCAGATGGATGGAACTGTCTTGCTTGCAGTTGTAGATACTCTCTGTTTTTTGGGATGGTTGTTGCCCATCATCATCCTTTTGTTAGTTGTCCTGGGTGAGTCCAATGAACTGGAGAGTAGGTGTTGCAACCCTGCTGAGATTCAGGATGCAAATGGCACATGGACAGACCAAAGATTTAAGTCTCTGGGACCTATATTTAATTGGTATAGTGCAAACTATTGGTTCAAATAAAAGGGGCAGAAGAGCCATGTGTAGGGAAATTATAAATGAGTCTAACTTTGTTACACTGGGGAACACATATTCCAAGGTAAGGCCCAGTGACAGGGTGCCAGATTCCTGAGATTGTCTGTACTGCCTATAGTACCTAAATGTCTCTAGGGGATTTCTAATAAAATACCATCTTTTAAAAATTTCATTCACTATATATGCCCCATACGAAATCCAATTTTTAGGTTGCAGCATCATAATCTCTATTTTTACTCATCAACCCATAAAATGAACAGGGGAAACCAAAGAGACACAAATGCTACTGGCACATGTTTCAGATCGCATGCCAGTCATGAATGGAGCCCATCAAAGCCCACAATTCTGAAACAGAATATTTCCATGTGGTAACTGCACTCTGCATATGACCCTTTGGCATAATCCTTCAAACGCTTTTTTCCAACTGTTTAAGACGCTTTCAATTTGTGTACATTTCAAATCAACTAGATATTTTTAATATCCTTATGTTTCTAGACAGCAGAGAAAAATTCAGGACCCCGTCTGTTGGGACTCCCACTTGAAACCTAAAAGGAGACAAATTTACTTTTGATCTTTCATCCAAATCTCTATTTGTTCTTTACATACTGCCTTCTACAGGAACTGGAGTTTTCTTTCTGATAGAATCACAGAAGGACTACCAGCTGGTAAGGAGACGAGCAAGTGTGGGGAACAGATTGTTTCCTGGCTGTTTTTATGTAGAAGAAAAGTGGGGGTCATAAACACCATCACTGTATCTGGACATCAAATAACTTTATTTCCTGATCCAAAAATAAGAAAAGTCCTGAATTCTTATTAAATCACCTTGACAGGGGAACAGGAAAACAGCTCTCCAAACACAGTCCAAGGTCTCTAAATCTACTCTCAGGAAAGAGGGTAGAGAAGGGAAAGGCAGCCTGGGGAGTCTTCTCTGGCTTGTTCCTGAGCAAATGCACCGAGAACAGCAGGCTGAAGAGGAAGGGGCTTGCACAAAGTGGGCAGATTATGCACAATTATGCACAAAGTGGGCAGAAATTTGAGTCTTGGTTACCTTTAGCACCTCCCAACACCTAGCAAGATGCCTTGCAAATAGTACCTGCTCAACCCAATTCATCCATCTGAATCTCCCTCCATCTCTTTTTGAAACAACCCTTCCTTTGGCATCTTTCTGCCTTCACAGAATAATCCAGGACCATCTACCTGGGACAACTGTGTACTCCCTGTCTCCTACTATCACTGCCATCCTCACTTGGACCTATCTTTGCATGTCATTAGTATATAGAACACCATGCAAATGCTCCAAGCTTAGGGGCTTCTCCTAGAAGCTTCTTCTGGAATCAGGCTTTTGTTGAGGGTGCAAGGTCAAGGGTAGGAAGGACCAGATTGTGGGAAACCCAAGGACCAGATTGTGGGAAACCCAAGGACCAGATTGTGGGAAACCCAAGAACTAGATTGTGGGAAACCTAAGGACCAGACTGTGGGAAACCCAAGAACCAGATTGTGGGAAACCCAAGAACAAGATTGTGGGAAACCCAAGAACAAGATTGTGGGAAACCCAACCCCTCCAAGGAGGAGAGACCAGAAGTCATCTCTGGCCAAATGCTCCAGGCCACACCATGGAATCATTCAAACCAGGGCCATCCTTCTTCACTCCCCCAGGGGATCTCAGCCGGTAGATCTACAGTGGTTCTTGGCACAGGTTGGGAGCACTGAGGTTCTATATTTACTGCACAGCCACTTGCTGGCTTAGGGTCAGTTGTTTCACATTTCTGACTCTCGCTTGGCACCTCTGTAATACAAATTTGGAAAGTTGGATTTAAATTGAACAACAGATGGAAAGCACTTGGCACATTTACTGATGCTTGATAAGTACAGTGGATCCTCATTATCTGCAGGTTCTGTATTCACAAATTCACCTACTGGCTCACACTTATTTGCAACCCCAAATCAATACTTGCACAACTTTTGCAGTCACTGGTGAATGCATGCAAAGTGGTGAAAAATTTGAGTCTCCCAATGCCCATGTCTCAGCTGAGGTCGAACAAGACGATGCTCTGCCTTCTTGTTTCAGCTCTCAGGCTGGGAACAAGTGTCCTTTTCAGGGGACACTTAGTGCCATATTTTCCCACTGTTGTGCTTTTTCTTGGTGATTTTGCAGTTTAAAATGGCCCCCAGTGTCATGCTAATGTGCTCTCTAGTGTTCCTAAATGCAGAAGCGCTGTAATGAGTGTTAAATAAGCTTCCTTCAGGCTTGGGTTACAGCAGTGTTGGCTGTGTCGAGGCCAAACCCAGGCCGTCTTCTGTCTTCCAGTGCCTGGGAAGGCGAATGGAAGGCAGGAGTTATGAGAGCAGAATCCTGCAACACACAGAAACCACCCCAAGGAGGAATTTGCCAGACCCCACTTTAGAACAGGGAGCTGGTCCAAGTCAGTCCATCTGCCTGAGAATGAATGGGGAAGGGCAAAGTCCTCTCTCCTACTGACACCAGGCATGCCGGAGTGTTTGTGTGTATGTGGTGTGTGTGTGTGTGTGTGAGTGTGTGTATACGGGGTGGAAGTGTGAGTGTGTATATGTGTGCAGTGTGTGTGGTGTGTGTGTGGTGTATGTGTGTAGATGAGTGTGTGTTTAAGTATGAGTGTGTGTACGTGTGCAGCGTGTGCTGTGTGTGTGGTGTGCATGTGCAGATGAGCGATTGTGTGTTTCAGTGTGAGTGTGTGTATGTGTGCAGCGTGTGTGGTGTGTGTGTGGTGTACGTGTGTAGATGAGCAATTGTGTGGTTAAGTGTGAGCGTGTGTGTGCAGTGTGTGGTGTGTGTGTGTGGTGTACATGTGTAGATGAGCGATTGTGTGTTTAAGTGTGAGTGTGTGTATGTGTGCAGCATGTGTGGTATGTGTGTGATGTACGTGTGTAGATGAGCGATTGTGTGTTTAAGTGTGAGTGTGTGTGTGTGCAACATGTTTGGTGTGTGTGGTGTGTGTGTGTAGATGAGCGATTGTGTGGTTAAGTGTGAGTGTGTGTACGTGTGCAGCATGTGTGGTGTGCATGGTGTGCATGTGTAGATGAGCGATTGTGTGTTTAAGTGTGAGTGTGTGTATGTGTGCAGCGTGTGTGGTGTGCATGTGTAGATGAGAGACTGTGTGGTTAAGTGTGAGTGTGTGTATGTGACTTGCATCTGGTGTGGCAGCTATGTGGTAAGTGTATGCAGGTGTGAGTGTGTGAGTATTTGTATGAGTGTGTGTGTCAGTGTGGGATGTGTACGTGTTTGTGTGAGTGTGAACATGTGTGTGTGTTGTATATGTGTGTGTTTGTGTGAGTACAAGTAGGTTGTGTATTGTGTGATGTGAATGTGCCCACATTTTGTGGTGACGTGTGATATTTGGGGAAATCCCAAGACAAGAGAAAGACGCTCTAGGAATGGAGCTGGTCGTGAGTCCTCCCCCAACCCAGCCATCTCTTGTGGGTTGTGCTGAAGGGATCCCCCAAATCCCAACCCCAAAATTTTGCCAGAGACTTGAACCCTTCACAGCCTTCAGGAAGGGTCTGGTCGCTGTCCAGCAGACATCCTTCCTAGAACCTTGGACGGCTTGAGGCAGTCTGCCTCCCAGTCCTGTCCTCACAGTGACATCTCTTCCCATTTTCATCCAGACCCAGCACCCCAAGACACAGCTCCCAGGAGAAGCCCCAGCTTCCACCTCCAGAACGTCCTGCTCTCTCCCTACCCATTTCACCTATACCGCTCTTAAGTTTGGAATACAGAGGCTATGGCACAGCCCCACGGAGCAAATATTTAGGATTTGATGCATTACCTAAGAGTTTGTTGTCAAGGAAAGTATCCACAGAGGGGCTCCAGCAGCCAAAGGATTTGGCAGGAGGATTAGGAATATTTTGCCTGGCTGGCACTCACTCAGGAACGGATGGTTTCCTTCCTCCTATGCAAAGTGCATCTAACGAAAACAATCGCCTTCCTCTCGATTTGTTTTTCCTCTGATGGTTCTGAAACCTGGACCAGATTTTTGTGGAAGACTGAAGGAGAAACAACGAGTCTCCCTGTCCCTTCCTAGGCTGGGGGCTCCTGTCGTCTTTGGAGAAGAAATGCAACTATGTTATGCCCACCATCAAATCAGAGATGTGGAGAACACAGGCTCCTCAAGGCGTTTGTAAACCCAAAAATCTCTGGAGGGATAGCAATCCCCAAGAGTAATTCTAACAATCCACTTGCACCATGCTTTTCTCTTGGGAGAAATTCCAAAAGCTCAGACACTAAAAGGAGATCCAAAGAAGCCAACGCCATGAAAATAAAAACTCAAAGACAACGTGATGTGCTCAAAAATGCATCCCTGACCCCTCCTTCTGCTAGCATTCAAGCATCCACTGAGATTAGACCCGCCACCGGCTGCCTCTCCTGCCCTCCACAATCGCTCAGTCATCAACTCCTCTGCTGGACTGCCCACCTCAGAGACAGACACCTTTAATCGAGCTACCTGTCTTTGGAGAGACATAGAGTATGATGGTTTGAAGCGGTATGGACCAGAAAACTATGTTCTTAAAGTTAACCATTCCTGATGGCTGTGGATATACTGGAAGTAGTATCGTTTGGTGAGTAGAATCCAAACTAAGTTAAGATGTGACCCACCTCACTCAGAGTGGGTCTTAATCCTCTTACTGGCATCCTTTATAAGAGAAGGAAATTCAGACACAGAGAGAGAAAGCCACGGAAGCAAAAAGCTGAAAGCAACCAAGTCCAGAAGAGAAGGGAGAGACCAGCAGATGCCACCATGCGCCTTGCCATGTGACAGGAGTCCAGGATCAGCAGCTGGTCATCGCCTGATGATGCCTTGGTTTGGACATTTTTCTCAGCCTCAAAACTGTAAGCTTGTAAGATAATAAGTTCCCATAGTTAAAGTTGACCCATTTTATGGTCTTTGCTTGAGGCAGCTTTAGGAAACTAGAACACAGGGATAATATGACTTCACCATTTGAGAACTGGTTGTGGTGGCTTTCATGACATCTTCTTGGGAAACGCCAAATTGTAGGATCCCGAATTAGCCAGATTAGGTGAAACCCTTTAGGATTTTTCTAGTCTGCTCCAAAGACGTGGCTGATTTTACATATATGTTTACTCATCCTAAAATTGAGGAACTCTTGGGTACCCCACATAGCTCCTTTGTGAGCTGGAGAAGTGGAAGAGGTTGTCCGGAATGTTGGGGAGAAAAGCTAACATGGAATCATGTTTCCTGTAATTGCTGTAACAAATGAGAACAAAAGAGAGGCTTTAAAGAAGAGAAACTTAATCTCTCATGGTTCTGGAGACCAGAAGTTTGACATCGAGGTGTGGGCAGGGCTCTGCTCCCCCAAAGGCTCTGGGGAGGGTCCCTCCTGCCTCTTCCAACCCCTGGTGGCTCCAGGTGTCCCTTGGCGTGTGGTCACATCACTCCAAGCTCTGCCTCCACCTTCCCCTCCTTGTATCTGTGTCTCTCTTTCTCTCTTTTTTTAAGGATTTAGTGTGCAGCCTAATCCAAGAGGCTCTCACCTTGGGATTTTTAACTCAATTACATCTGCAAAGACCCTTTGTCCAAAGAAGATCACATTCACAGCTTCTGGGGTTCAGAGGGTGGACATATTTTGGGGAAACACAATTCAGCCCACTGCACCTCTTGTGCTATATTTTAAACAGAGAACGAATCAAGGAATCTGAGAATTAACTGCAGTGGCTGTAGCTGGTAAAACAATCTGGACAAAGAAGAGGCACCAACCCTCCAAATCTCCCAGAGCAGAAATTAATTTAAGGACTAAATTGTGCAACCTGGTTTATATATTCCTGGAATTCATAGCCCTGTGGTTTCATGAAACCTCCATTTCCTTTAAGCAGGTATGTGTAGATATTCATTTTTGCTTTTCTCATAAATCCCCGAACCTGTGTCAGAGGTAATAAATTTCCTTTTCCAAATAATGCACTTCAGCATTTCAGTATGTAAATACCTTCCCTATTCAGGAGTAAATAAATATAGCACAAGAGATGGAATACTTCCAATGGAAAAAAAATGGAGAGGAAAATGAAATATGCAGGCTTCAAAGTTTAAAAAGTGGAAAAAAAGAAAGCAGAAATAGCACAGTCTAATCACAAAGGGAACAGAAGGTAGATGCAATTGTAACGAGCCTTTGAGCAGCAGCATGCCTCCCCTGCTCAGGGGCTCCCTGGCCCAGCACCTGTCATCTCACGTTTCTAAGTCACACCTGGCTCACCTGGGAACTGGATGTGGTCTTGGATGCAGTATCGGGGGTCCCCAAGATCCCCCACCATTTTGGGGCTCCATAAGGAGGACTCACAGGGCTCAGCACATAGTTGTCCTTACGCTGATGATTTATTGCAGAGAAAGGATACAGAATAAAATCAGCAATGGGAAAAGGTGAATGGGGAGGGGGCAGAGGAACCAGGCATGAGCTTCCAGAGTCTTCTCCCAGTGGAGTCACACAGGACATGTTTAATCCATGCAGGAACGAATTGTGACAACACTGTGAGATGCCATCTACCAGGGAAGCTCATGGCTCAGTGCTCAGGGTTTTTATAGGGGGCTGGTCACCAGGCATCCTCTGCCTAGCACCTACCAAAACCCCAGACTCCCGGAATGAAAGCAGGCATTCAGGATAAACCACAGTCTTTGCACAAAAAATTGAGGCAGAGTGCAACCTTCTTATCAGTCAGAGACCCTCCTGAAACCCAGTTCCCAGACACCAACCAGGGGCCACCACAGGAAGCAGGATTTTCAAAGGACAGCATCCTCAGCCTGCTCTGCTAACTCCTTTGTAAAAACACAGGTATTTGGAGATATAATTCACATACACTACAATGCATCCATTAAAAGTGTACAATTCAGTAGTTTTTGGCATACTCACAGACTTGTGCAATATCACCACAATTTTAGAACAATTTCATCACTTCAAAAAGAAACCCCAAACCTTATAGGCGTTATCCCCTTCCCCCCTCCCCCACTCCTAAGCAACCAGTAATCTACTTTATATATTTTCCTACTCTGATTATTTCATACATGTGGAATATTGCAATATGTGGTCCTTTCATGTCTGGTTTCTTTCATTCAGCATAGCTTTTTTCTAGGATGTAGCAGGGATTGAACCCAGGACCTCACACATGGGAAGCAGGCACTCAACCACTGAGCTACACCCTCTCCCCAATGAGAGTTTATTTTTTCATTTGTTTGTTTTGTTTTTAGGAGGTACTGGGGACCGAACTTGGGAACTTGTACATGGAAAGCAGGTGCTCAACCACTGAGCTACACCCTCTCCCTAATGAGAGTGATTTTTTCATTTCTTTTGTTTTTAGGAGGTACTGAGGATCAAACCCAGCACCTGTACTTGGGAAGCAGGAGCTCAACCACTGAGCTACATCCTCTCTCCTCAGCATAATATTCTGAATGTCCACCCACATCACAGCATGTATCAGACCATCATTCCTTGTCACGACTAAATAATATTCCACCATATGTACACGCCGCATTTTGTTGATTCACTCGGCAGCTGCTGCACCTGGAGCTGTTTCCACCTTTTGGCAACGGTGAATAATGCTGTTATGAACATTTGTGTGCGAGGTTTTGCATGGGCGTATGTTTTCATTTCTCTTGGCTACGTACTTCGGAGTGGAATTGCTGGATCAGATCGGTGGAGTCTGTAATTAATTGAGGAACCCACAGACTGTTTTCCAGGGCACCTTAGGTTACCTACTCTGCAAAGATGCCCGCCTCTCTTTATTTCCACATGTGAGTCCTGAACTCAGTGCCAATCCCCGCCTGGCCAATCAACGTGCAGCTTTTCAGATTTGGTGATCCAGTTCTCATGGTGGACCATCCTTCTCCAGGGGTGGGGGGCTCCCCTTCTCTCACTTGTTTCTCGCTGGGGACTCAGGGGAAAGAGCCTACAGGCTGCCTGGGCAGAGCATGCCCTTGGGCTGTGGACATTGGGAAGCCACAATGGTCCCACCAAAGAAGCCCACACCCAGAGGCTCCAGCCCCCATGTGGGCATCAGATGTGCCCAGAGAGATCCTAGCACAGCCCTCTCCTGGCTCGGGCATGTCTCTCCTGAATCCGAGTCCCCAGGGCAGGCCTGGGAATCTGCATTGTCACATCTCTCCAGGAGACTCCAGTGAAGCCAGCCCAGCCCCGATCCAAGCACCAGTCCATCCCCACCCACCTGCCGAGCTGGTCCATCGGTGAGAGCCCAATGTGTGCAGAGCTTGTGTGGCCTGTTGATGGGCTTTCACCCACAGGGGTCCCCCGGTGAGCTGAGGAAGTTCAAAGCATCAAAGCAGAACATCTAAGAGTCCGCTGTGTTCCCATCCCCCAATGCTGGGTAAGGGGCCCAGAGGCACCCACCGGCCCCCTCACTGGAGGGACTCTCTGATTACCCGGCTCTGTCCTCTCCTTCTGAGGTCCTCCCCTCCCGCGTCCCCACTTTACCTGTCGCCCCTGCAGCATCTCCATGCACCCAAAATGAGGACTTCATCCTTCACCTGGGGGTGATTTATGCTTCAAGATCCCCCCAAAGACCCCTTCCCACCCCCTTTTGTCCATTGGGAAAGAGATTTAGATGATACCTAGGGCCCCTCCTGTTGTCTTTTGCCTCTTTACAGAGGAGCTAAATCTCATCGAAGCCTGAGCCAAAGGTTGAACACAATCCCCTTCGGATGCTCAGGGACTCGGGAATCAGCAGGGTTTTACTAAGAACGATTTTTTTTACTAGAAATAATCACTTGTGAGGAGTTTAGAATCTCTATCCATTTATTCATCCACTCTCCCAACATTAATAAAATGCCTACTATGTACTCATTGGACCAAATGAAATAACCACCAAACTCCTGTCTCCTGCCTTCTATGCGTTTCATAAAACTGTTTGTCTCGGTCACAGATGTCAGTTTGTGAAGGAGTTGTGTGACGCTGGACCGCTGGTGTGGAAAGAAAGAATTCGGGACATTTTAAGACACTTTCATGTGCTCCTAGAGCATCTTAGATATTGTACCCACAGCAAAGCCTCCTGCTCCAAATAAATATCTATCAATGATACCAGAAACTCTAAACCGGTGCCCTGCCAGCAGAGAGACTCATCTGTGAAGCTTTTGAAACTGCAGACCCCCAGGCCACATCTGGGATCAATTAGATCTGCCTTCCTTCTCTGAGAGAGACCCCAGGTGATGAGGTTAGAAGCCCACTTGGCACTCTGTGGACTTTCCCTTGCACAGGAAGCCTCTTAAAATCCAGGAGGTCTGCAGATCTAGGGCGCGCCCAGGGGGAGCTGATCCTGGGGCTCCGAGGACCACATCAAGCCAGGCTTGAAATCTGATCTCCTCCACGGTGTCACAGGGCGGTAATTCTGCCCTCCCCCTCCCAGGAACACTGGGCGATGTCTGGAGACATTTTTAGTTGTCACATCTGGGGAGGGGGTGACTCCTGGCATCTGGTGGATGGAGTCCAGAGATGTTGCTCAACATCCTACAGTGCCCAGGACAGCCCCATCACACAGGATCATCCAGCCCCAAATGTCAATAGGGCTGAGGCTGGAAAACCTTGCCCTGGCATGAAAGACCCTGCCTGCCTGTCAATTTATCATCTCTCAGCTGCCTGTCTGTCATCTATTTATCCATCACCTATCATCTATATATCTCTATCCATCTGTCATCTATATATCTATCATCTATCTGTACCTATCATCTATCGATGTATCACTCTATATCATCTAACAGGCTCATCTAACTCATCTGTCCATCTATCTGTATCTATATATCCATCTACCATATACTTATCATCTATCATCTATATTTTTATGTATCATCTATCTAATCTATCATCTATCTACCATCTATCAGCTGCCTATCTTCTATCTATTTATCCATCATCTATCATCTATATATCTTTATCCATCTGTCATCTATATCTATGCATGTATCTATCATCTATCTATATCTATCTAATCTATCATCTCTCTACCATCTATCATCTGCCTGTCTATCTTCTGTTTATCCATCACCTGTCATCTGTATATTTTTATCTATCATCTATATCTATGAATGTATCTATCACCTATCTATATTTATCATCTATCAATGTATCACTCTATATGTATCATCTAACGATTTCATCTAACTCATCTGTCCATCTATCTACAGCTATGTATCCATCTACCATGTATCTATCATCTGTATCTATATCTATCATCTATCTAATCTATCATCTCTCTGCCATCTCTCATCTGCCTGTCTGTCATCTATTTATCCATCACCTATCATCTATGTATCTTTACCTATCATCTATATCTATGCATGACTCTATCATCTGTCTATATCTATCATCTATCAATGTATCACTCTATAGCTATCATCTAACAGGCTCACCTAACTCATCTGTCCATCATCTATCTATATCTATGTATCCACCTACCATATACTTATCATCTAGCATCTATATTTATATCTATCATCTACCTAATCTATCATCTATCTACCATCTATCAGTTGCCTATCTTCTATCTATCTATTTATCCATCATCCATCATCTATATATCTTTATCTATCATCTATATCTGTGCATGTATCTGTCATCTATCGATTCATCACTCTATATCTGTCATCTAACAGGCTCATCTAACTCATCTGCCCATCTGTCTGTATCTCTGTATCCATCTACCATATATCCATCATCTAGCTGTCATCTATCTAACCCATCATCTATCTATTGCAATAGTTCAAATCAGGGGTCACTCTGCCCTCCAGTGGACACTTGGCCATGTCTAGAGACACTTTTGTTTCCCACACTGGGGAAGGATTTCTCCTGGAACCAAGTGGATGGAGGCCAGGGACACTGCTCAACACCCTACAGTGCCCAGGACGTCCCCCTGTACAGAAAATGTCAGCAGTCAAAACTGCTCCAAAGGAAACCTCAACCATTAATTTGCAAGACATTCTTTCCATTTCAAGCACCCACCCCCAACATTGGATCTTAAGTCATGATAAATACGCCCGAGCCCCAGAAAAAGCTGTAAGTACCTTATAGTGAAGGAAAAGACCTTCCAAAGGAAATGCACTGTTGGGTGTGAACGTGACATTGGAAGACTTTGGGTGAGGTTGGGGAGGGAAGAGTGTTTTAAAATGCACGTAGTAAAGGCCAAGTTTGTGCTAAGACACTGAACAAGAAAGCCCAGGGAGGAAAGCCAGCACGGAAATCGGCCACTGCGAGTTGATCGATTAAGTCAAAGCAAAAACCAGGGACGTGGGGAAACAGGTAGACGTTCTCCCAGGTGTGACGGGAGGTACTCACCTGTGACCCTCTCAAGATGGAATGCAGCTGTGCCTGGTGCAGGCCAGGGGTGTGGAGCCAGGAGGCATCGCTAACTGGCTCTAAATAAACAAGGATAACGACCAGATGAAAGGGCAGCCAGAGCTAACGAAGAGGCGGGCGGAGAGCAGGCCCCATGGGCTCCGATGAGTCAAATGTCGGGCTTCTCGGCAGGACCTGCAGGGATCAGAAGCAGTCTTTCCTCCCCCGTGCTCGCAAATGCTCAATTACACAAATACAACCTTTTTCTCAGCCCTTTTATCTTTCCTTTTAATGGTAAGCAAATGTCATGGTCTTTGATTAAAAAAATAAAAATAAAAACAACCAGGACCTGCAATTGCTACAAATGAACATGTGGCCATTCCCCCAGAAAATGGCCCCAGAGCCAGAGAAGACCCTCTAATCACAGAAGCCAGCGGAGGATTGTCAATTAACCCGGCCCAGAAAAGACGAATTACTCTAAAATACAAAGCCCGAGAAGGGAGGAGCCACAACTGCCCTGTCTGTTCACCTGTACTCAGAGCCCAGACCCTGGCTTGTGATAGCTGGAAAATGTGCTTATTAAAATGTCTTCACTTAAGCAGCTCTGAAAACCTCCCAGGAAATGCCAGATAAATATGAACCCATGCGTCACGACATGAATGAAATGATTCCGTGACCCTCCCCTCAGCCAAGGGTCCCCAGACCCTGACCCTCAGATGTGCCTGCACGTGAAAGTAATTTACAGGCGATTCTCACTATTCATGGTCATTTGTTCTATAACGTCCAGAGAACACGGAATTAGCCAATACTGAATCACTGTCCCTAGGAGACTCCTCCCAGCCTCTGGTGGTATTTCCTAAACCAAAGGATACGTAACCTTGTTTCTTTTTATTTTAATATACACTTTTTAATTTTTTAAAAGATACTTAGATTACATGTTACATAAAAATGTACGGGATTTCCATATGCCCCACTCCCTATCCCTCCCACATTTTCCCACATCAACAACATCCTTCATTAGTGTGGTACATTTGTTACAATTGATGAACACATTTTGGAGCATTGCCACTAAGAGTGGATTATAGTTTACATTGTAGATTGCACTCTCTCCTGTACAATTTTGTAAGTTATGACGAGATATACAATGGCCTGTATCCATCATTGCAATGCCATTCAGGACAATTCCAGTGTCCCAAAAATGCCCCCATATTACACCTATTTTTCCCTCTCCCTCCCCTGCCCCAATCCTCCGGTGTCCACTGCCTCCACATCAATGATATAATTTCTTCCATTGCTAGAATCACAATAAGTCTATAGTAGAATATCAGTAAGTCCACTCTAGTCCATAGTTCATTCCCCAAACCTGAGGATTCTGGGTTTATGTGTGTTTCAGTTCTGGAGTGATACAAAGTAACTGTTTGTAGCTTTTGCTTCCTCCTGAAATCTGCATACAACGATTCCTAGGAAGTTCTTTGTTGTACCTCCTTTCAAACTCTGTCCCCATTTAACCCCATCTGGAAACAGTATCATTGCCTTCCGAATATGTTAGAGAACATTCAAACAAAGTCTCTGAACTTCAATTTCAGCGGGTTTGATCAGGTAGTTGGAGCTCATTGGACAGGCCATTGATTCATGTGTTCGGTGCAAGTCCACCAAAATCATGAGTATTGATTTGGGGTTATAAATCTAATTTGCAACTACTGAGGCCATAACTAAGGAGGATCAAATGTGTTAGAAAGCGTCCTCAAGTCAGGAGACAGCAGCACGGCTCTGGGGGGCTGGGATGGAAAAGGAGGTGCACTCAGCAAGAGCGTGGAATCCAGCTGTGTCCCGGAGAGTCAGTGTCAAAAGACAGATCGGAGTCGAGTTTGCAGACCACAGCATTTAATTCTGGAAACCAACCTTTTGCTGCAACTAGAACGGAAGTAGCCTCGACTTCTAGGGGTGGCTATTGTTTTTTTGTGTTTTTTTTTTTTAAGATATAAAAAGCACATTAGCTTGACCCCTTATGATTGGATGAGGATGTCCATCATATAGGGGTGGGTTTGGGGCAGGTGGGCTTTATTTTGTATTGAGTAAAACGTCATGAACCAGGGGCTTGACTGGCTTCCTGGGTCGACTGCCTTGGTGGGGATTTCAAACTTCAAAAGATAAACCAGAACCTCAAGAGGGAATTCAATGAGGAAGCAGGGCATGGGTTTTTTCAGCTCTGAGGGCTTTGTCTATAATTTTACCAGGAGCTTTGGCTCAACCTCACAGGAGACTTTTGGAGGATACACCTCACAGGTGTCCGTTGGGGAGAGGAAGCATTTCTACCTTTGCATCTGATTCATGGACAAAGGGCTGCCCTCAAGGCCACATGAATTTCCAGGTACTTCTGATTCTCCTCACCTGCAGGCCAGGTGGGCTCCTCTGGAAGCCACGTGTGCTGGATGTGGAGGGCGAGAAGGGGGAACAGGTGTACAATAAAAAGGAGCGGAGGTGTGAGGGGACATGTCAGAGCAGAGACAGCTTCTGCCTCAAGCACCAGGACACACCTCCACTTTGCTGGTGGCTGCCCAGCGTCCAGGAACACTGACCCCATGTCCAGCTCCAGGGCTGTAAAGTATGTTCCAGGAGCAGGCAAACTACTTCTGTAAGGGTCAGGTTGCAAATAGTTCAGTTGTTTTCGCAACAGCTCAACTCTGCAACAACAGCCACCAGTAAATGAATGGAGCTGTGTTCCAATAAAACTTTATTTACCAAAGCATGCTGAGGGCCAGATTGGGTCTGTAGACTGCAGTTTGCCAAGTCCTGCTCTAGTCTCTTCATAAACCTGCCTCTCTCACCAATAACCTTTCTGGACAGCCACGCAGTCCAATTAGAGCCAATGAGACTCTACAAGAGATTTGCTGGTGAGTTCCAGAAAAAATGTGTTCTTGCTCTCTTGGGGAAATCCCCCAAAGTGAGTTTCTCTCTCCTGTGCTGTGTGATCAAGAGAAATCATAACACATAGCTCCTTCATCGACAGCAGCTGCTTTCAAGCATGAGGAGAAAGAAGCTGAAATTATAGATGCCCGAGGGGATAAAAGGAAAGAAACAGGTTCTGAACCTTGTGGAGCTGCTGGAATCAGCCATCCCTGCCCCTGGACTCTAGTTGTGGGAGCTTGGATGTTTCCACAGCATTTAAGCTGAGCCAGTTTGGTATTACTTGCAGCCAAAATTATTGCAAATGGAATTGCTGCCGTACACCACGGCCAGTGCTCCTGTTTCCCTCTCCCCGCTCCCCTTAAGTGGCTATTTTTCATTTTGCATGAAAGTCTGGACTTCGTCTTGCTGCTGGCTTTTGTGCTCCTCCACCTTCTTCCCACCCTGAGGCATCTCTGCTGATGCAGACACAGGGAAAGAAAAGGAAACCCCTCAGCTCCCCTTCCTGAATGGCTCTGATGAGCAGGGACTTTGGCCCCAGGGGGTTAATTTTACAAGGAGCAGTTGTGAGAGCTGATGGATGATGACACTTCTCCCAGCTTCTGCTGGACAGCTTGTTTGGGGGAGCATCCTGTGCCACTGCTTGGGTCGTCCTGAAAGAGACCACAAGCAGCTTATGATATGTGTCACACTGCAGCCTTAATTCTTAGATTAGCTCATGAGTGATACTCTAGTTTTAACTATGTAATCTCACTCTTGTAACTCGTAGCAATGTAGCTGTACAACTGTTACCTATTACCAAGACACTGCCTTTAGTCACAAAGTAAATTCCAATTTTCCTTTCCCTTATCTGCACCTCCTAGGCTCCTGTTTTCCTCTCCTTTCTCTTTGTCCAACCCTGGAAACATTGGGAAACTTACAAACAGAATAGGAACAAATAACCATGGTCACTGAACTATTCACTTTTAAAAGTAGCTGAAGACAAATATCTCAAACATTTATTTTACTCTAAGTGCTATGTTTTATTTTTATAACTATGTTATCTTTAACTCTCAGCCAACCCCCACTTGTATTCCCTTATCTTGCTATGCATGGGTTTTGTCAATCCTGAGCAGCCCTGAATGGCCTGCTTTCTTTAGCTTAGTGATGTTAATTGGGTGATTTTAAATATGAGCTGGGTGGTATGGGTAGTTGAGTGTGACAGCTGTAGGCATCAAAAATGTCCCAGATGATATTTTTCCAAGAACGACGAGTGTGCACTCAGCATAACTGTGGTTATTGACAATTCTGATGTATAATTGAGTGAAAATTAAAATCTGTTTTTTAAAATGTGTTCTGTATTCAGGAAAATGAATATGTGAAGACCAAACTCATAAAATACCCATGGGGGGCGGTACTCTGTCACCTACACACTATTCCTTTAATCAGAGAACTTTCCTTTTGCATCTAAGTGTCTGCTTGGAGAACAAGGAAGGGAAAGAGAACAGAGAAACTTACGACCAAACCATTAGGAGTCACTGATGATTTACCATCGAATGAGAAACGATTGTGAAGCACCTCTGCAGTTATAATAAATGTCAGGAGAAAAATGTGGTGCAATTTATGAAAATTTCATTTGCGTGTCTATTTCATGGTGGATAGTAAAAGTAACTGCATAATAACAAAAACATCATAGTACCTTTTAGTTTCCAAAGCATGTTTACATTATTTCAAGGGGCCTCACAAAAATGAGGCAAACACATTATAGTTTTTCCGTGAGAAAACTAAGACTCATCGGTGATGGGTCTGTCCAGTGTTGGTGACTTATATATGCCAGGCTCTGGGAGAATTGTGTTTATACATTCCACTGGAAATCAAATGCACAATCACCTTTGGTGTGGATTGTCCCCTTAGCGGATAGGTCCTACTTACACTGGGCTCACACCTGCAGGAATGGATTGGATGTAAGAACATGCTTTTTGGGGCACATACAGCTCCAAACCACACATATGGAGAATCCCAGTGTCTAGAGGCTGCCCCCTTTCCTTGGCCGCCCATCTCTCCACCTCTGCTCCCGTCCCATTCTCTGGCACTGAGTCTCCTGCCTCCCTTTTGTAAAATCCCTTCTGATGGAATTGCGCCCAGTCAGGTAATCCAGGATTATCTCCCATCTCGAAACCTTTAAGGCCCCTTTGGCATGGCTGGTCTTGTATTCACAGGCTCAGGGAAGCAGGACTTGGGCGTCTTTGGGGAATGTAATTATTTCTAACCCCCTACTCCATTCAAAAAGCCAGTGGTTGCAATAATTAGTACAAGCAAATTCGCAGAGTCAGACCCTGGAAGACAGCTTACCAGGAGATGGGGTTGAGGGAGAGAAGCGGAAATTAATGCTTAAATTATTCAGAGTTTCTCTTTGGGGTGATGGAAAACTTTGGGTAATAGAAGGTGATGGTAGCACAACATTGTGACTGCAATTAAAAGCACTAAATTATATATTTGAATGTAGCTAAAAGGAGAAATTTTAGATTGTATATATGTTACTAGAATAAAAATTAAAAGAAAAAAACCCATAGGACTGTATCACACAAACAGGAAACCCTAATGTAAACCACGGACTATAGTTAATAGTGCAATAATTATAGTAATCTTTTGCCAATTGTAACAAACGTACCCTATTAAGCAAGTTCTTTTTTTTTTTTTAAAGATTTTATTTTATTTATTTATTTACTTATCCCCCCTTTGCTGTTTGTGCTTTCTGTGTCCATTTTTAAGCAAGTTCTTAATAATGTAATAATAGAGTGGTATATGGGAACTCTGCATTTTATGCATAATTTTCATGCATAATTTTTCTGCAAACTTACAACTTCTCTAACTAAAAAAAAAAACAAACAGATTTTTAAAAAGTGAGTTATTGCGATGACTGCAGAATAAATGATCATGGTGTAATTGCCACCTATTCGTGAAAATATCAAATATACTGAACTCTAGAACTTGAAGGGATTTTATATCAAGTCACACGACCCCAGTTCGTAGATGAAGAAACACACACACAAAACAAAATTTACCAAAAGCATCCGGTGGCTATTTCAGTTTCCCGCCTGCTGAAACAAACACTGTAGGATGGGCTGGCTTCACAACGGGAATTTTTTTTTTTTTTATTGTGGGTAAAATCAAATTTTTCACAATACA
>JAQZBX010055295.1:0-18453 GCA_029593785.1 Cabassous unicinctus | reverse complement strand
CCAGGTTCACTGTATGAAGTTCTGCCCACTGGGAGGATTTTCCTTTACCACTGCCTTTCAAGAATGACCTAGAAATGATCTGTAGTTCTTCAGCTGTCCACTTACAGGTAGTATCAGTATATCAGGCAGAACCATCACAAAACAAGACCCAAATTTTCCTTTTTCAGACAATTAGTCATAGGGAACTCCCCATTAGGCTATAGCTGTTGCCTAGGAAGCAGAAGGCAATGAAGCAGAAGTGGAGGACATGGGCATTCAGGTCACGTCCTCCTGCAACTTACTTGTGACATCACAGCCAGCATGAGACAGATTTCATATAAAACAGTTCCATTATGTGATGGAATGCTGCTGTGTATGCTGAACTTCAGGGGATCAAAATATACCCAGCTCAATAGGGTCTCCTTGTAACTTGGTGGCCCACAGTTAAGAAAGTGTTCAGCTTCTAATAAGACCCAGTATCAGAGTAAAAGGAGATTCTCAAAAGGAAGGTTGTTATCTACAGAGGATAAGAGGGATTTCATCCAAATTCTTTGCAGTCTGTATTTTGATTCTACCATAGAGTTAGTTCAAAGATTCAAATGGCCTCTCTATACAACACTGAAACTTCCAGTACTATTGAATCATATGCATCCTGAAACAATACAGACCCTCTTCTTTTCCAAGTCATCATTCAAAACAAGCAGCATTTCAGGTCACTCTGTAAATGGCCTGGAAGATGACACAAAAATGAGGAATATGTTGCCTCCAAAGATGATAAATAGCTTTTTTGCTACATTTTTAGTTGTAGGAGAAGACAGATACAACACCTTATATTTCACTTTGGAAACGATAACCACAACATGCCCTGCAGCACTGGACAACAACAAATTTCACAGCAGTGGAATGTTCATGAATTTTTCTGCCTTATCAACAATTCCAGTGTAGTTGCCACTTGCTCACCAGGTCCAATCAACATAATGTTATCAATAGAATGGACCAGTGTGATGTTTTGTAGAAGAGAGAGACAGCCAAAATGCCTTGGACTAGATTATGACATAGGCCTGGGTGTTGATATGCCCCTGAGGCAAGAGAGTGAAGGTGTATTTCTCTCTGGCTTTGCCAGGTTAAAGCAAACTGTCCATGGTGATCTTTACTAATAAGTATCAATAAAACAGCATTTGTCAGATCAATAGATGCATACCATGTGTGTTAGTTTTCCAGCAGCTAAAACAAATACCACACAATGGGCTTGTTTAAACAATTAAGAATTTATTTTCACACTTTTGTGTCTAGAAGAAGTCCAGATCAAGGTGTCAGCAAGGCAACACTTGGTCTTTGAAGAATGTGGAGTTCTGGGGATGGCTGCCAGTAGTCATTGCGTCCTCAGCTTTTCTCTCAAATGATGATGTTGTCTCTTTTCTCTTCTGGATTTTTTTCATTCCAGTTTTTTCCTGTTACGTTCTTTCTGTGGCCTCCTCTATAATGCCTACAGAAATAGGATTAAGACTCATCCTGATTCAGTTGGCTGCATATTATCTAAAAAGTAATATCATCCAATGGTCTTATTTACAATGGGCTCACACTTGCAGCAATAGATTAAGTTTAAGAAGAGGTTTTTCTGGGGTACAAAATTCAACCTGCCTCACTTGGTACCGGGGATGCATTAATTTGCCCAAGAAGTGATACCACATGTAGAACAACAGCTGCATTTGGAGTCAGCCCCTGGTTAAGTTTTTGATAATCTACTGTCATCCTCCAAGTCCCATCTGTTTTCTGCACAGGCCAAATAAGAGACTTGAAGGGGATGTGGTGGGAATCCCTACCCCTGAATCCTTCAAATTCTTGATGGTGGCACTAATCTCTGCAATCCCTCCAGGTATCCAGCATTGCTTTTTTTCATTATTTTTCTGGTTAGCAGCAGTTCTAGTGGCTTCCATTTGGCCTTTCCTTCTATAATAGCCCTAAGTCCACAAGTCAGCAAACCAATGCAGGGTTTCTGTCAGTTGCTGAGTATGTCTATTTCAATTATACATTATGGAACTGGGGAAATAACCACAAAATGGAATTAGTAACCATCTGTAATCACTGTAGAGACAAACATGGGCTACAACTCCATTGCTCTCTTGACATCCATTACTCCTACTTTATTGGGGTGCAGGTGATGTTTTGGTCTCATGGAACTCATGTCATTTAAGAACCAGCATCTAGTAAACCCTAAAAGCCCAAACATTTCTGTATACCCAACATAGCAATCACCTAGGTAAAAGGATTTTGGTCTATTTGGGGGTTGCTGAAAGAAAATTTTTTGCTGTATAGCAGGTCCCTTATCCATGTCTCCTAGTCTTCCCTTGTTTCAAGGAGTTCTGGGCCTATAAGCTGTACCACATCCTAGAACTGATTGAATGCCATGATTTTGAGTGTGAGTGTGTGTGATTCAAGGCTTTTGTTCACTTCACCTAAAAATTTCTCCTTATAGATATCAGGTCAAAATCTAGTAAACTGTCCATCCATTTCACTTCTAGTTACCTCAAAATCAACTAACCAATGCCATATATATGTGAGTCAGACCTTTCTGAATACAGCTTTTACTTTGTTGTCCAAAAGGGTAGCCACTCCCACCTTGTATTGGGCAATTAAGTGTTTCCACTTAATTTCTGCCATTCAAAATCCAATCTTCCTTATTGTTTTTCCAAGTTCTGTGATAGCAGTTCCTACACTAATATCTGCTATACAGAAGAAAGTGACTGCAGCTTATTTCAGGGTTAGAGATGATGGAGCTTTTCTCACATTTTATTCCTCACAATTGTGGTGAAAGGTGTGTCCTATAGATATTCATTGGGTAGGTGCGTAGGTCTTACATGATTAATCTACTCCAGCCATCCAATCTCTCTAAGGCTTTGGTTCCCATCATCTATATTATACCTGAACAGTTCTGGCATTTCAACATCACTTAATGCAGGCCACTGTTATGCCCATGCTTCATTTAACCATCTGGAAAAGTTGTGGATTTACAAAAGAATCATGCATAAAATCATAATATAGAGGATTCCCATACATCATCCTACCACCAACATCTTGCCTTTTTGTGGAACACTTGTTAAAATGATGAAAAAACATCATCAGAATATTACTGTTAAATTCAGATCATAGCTTATATTTGGTGATTTTGCCCATAAACCATCCTATTATTAATACCATGTATTAGCATTTTACATTTAAGATTGTAAGAAAATGTTCTCATATTTTCACTGTAACCCCAATCCATCATCTACCACAGGGTTCATTGTGTTATGTAGTCCATCCAATGTGTACACTCATTGGCTCTCAGTTTAATCACAGAGTTATGCTGTCATCACCTCAATTTTAGAAGATTTTCCTTACTCTAAAAGGAAAAATCCCATACCCACCCCCACATTGTTGACCCTTAGCATTGATATAGTGCTTCCTTTTCATTGATGCAAAAATATTACAATATTACTAACTATAGTCCATAAGTTCTGTTGGTTGTATTTTCCCATGTATCATCATTTTTTTTAATTTTTTAATTTTTTAGAAAGATACTTAGATTATATAAATGTTACACAAAAAATATTCTTGATCACTGTAAATAGAATAATTACTCCTGCTAAATCTAATCAGATGAAAGAACTATTTGAAAATTCCAGAACACATTCAGAAATTTGATCCTTAAAATTAATGTTCCTTAAAATCATTCCTGGTATCAAATCTGTATTAGGATTCCCCAGGAAAACAGAATTGTATTTACTATAAAATTTGGTACCTACAACTATGGGGATTGTCAAGTCTGAATTCTATAGGGTAGGTAACAATAGAAACTTGAATAAGGTGAATTCAGATACCCCAGGAGAAGATGACTGTCTGAAATAAAGATATTAAATCTTCTTTCTGACTGCTGAAATTCCATTCTTAGAAATTCTTCTTTCTGACTGCTGAAATTCTCAGTTTTCCATTGAAGGCTGCAATTGATTGGAAGAGGAGATTCCTCTCCTTATTAAGCAATCTCTTTTTCATTGTAAATACAATCAACATTAGATGCAATAAACTGACTAATGATTTCAATCCATCCACAAAATACCCTCACCTTAGCAATCAGGTAAGAGTTCGCTTGTGCAATCACCATAACCTAGACAAGTTTATAAATGAAATTAACAATAACAAAATGTCTAACAGAAATGAAAGGGAACCACTCCTATTTCCCTGGGCAATTTTGTGTCCATACTCTGTATTATAGAAGACACATATTAGAATTTACAAACTAAAATTACCACGCTCTGATGACTGTAAAAACCACCAAATACACATAAACTGAGTTAAAGAGATACCCACAGACACACATGCAAAGAGACACACACAAATACAAAGAGAGACACACAGACACAAAGAGATACACACAAACACACACAATCAAAAGCAAACACACACTGGGGGGAAGGTAATGCATTTCTATACTGAGTTTGGCTTAGAGAGAGGCCACATTTGAGCAACAAGGAGGTTTTCAGGAGGTAACTATTAGACAACCTATATTACTAGGCTAAGATTCAATTTCAAAAGAAAAGGTTCATAATTACAGTCATCAATATCAAGGGCCTATCAATGGTCCATCCTTCTTCACTTGTCGTTGCCCCAGTACTCAGTGGATTCTTGCTGTCACATTAGAGAATGTGGCAGAACTCCCCAAGATGGGAATTTGATATTTTTTTCAGTTATTGTGTGGGTCTCCACCCATTGGGACAATGTTCCATGAACACTTGAACTCTTTCATATGCCTTATAGGAATGCCCCAGGTGAACCTCCTTCCATGTATCCCCCATCACTGACACCCTGAACCAATGATCCTCCTCTGCTGCTGTTGTAACCCTTCTGTGATCCAAAACTTCTTCAAAAATGAAGCCAACAAAATAACTGAAAAAAAAATTAGAAAAAAAAGAAATAGTAATGATAGTTTTTAAAATTACAAATAAAATACAAAAAATTAAAAAAGAATTTGAAATAAAAATAATTGAAAATAATATAAAATAAATTATGGCATTATGTCTTTCATCACTGTAAGATCTGTTGTCTTGTATGCACAGTGATATTTTCTTCTGTTTATTCCTCCAGTGCATTTTTTGTTTTCATTTTGTCTTGAAAGAATCTTTAGGTTACAGAAAAGTCCTGTCCAGATTAGAGGAAATTCCCATATACCCATCGTCTTCCCCCTTTTCCTCTTTCCCCTATTAAGACATTTTACTTGTGGTTGGTACATTTGTTACCTGGGGTTCAGCTTCCCTGGTACTGAAGGATTACTACCCAGCACCAACTAGCAATGCAATGGCAAAAAGATCTTGATCAAAAGGGGGGAAAAGTAAAGACAAATGAGTTTACATGGCTAAGAGACTTCAAAGTGATTGGTGAAGTCATTCCAGAAGTTACACTTATGCAAATCTCCGCAGGATCTCATTGACAGTCAGAGTAAATATTGCCACAAATAGCAGTGTTCCTGAGTGCTCTGGAGATATCCAGATGCTATAAGCACGGCTGACAGCTCAGGAGTTTGGCACCCTGTCAGTGGGCAATACTTTGGAATTAATGCTCCCTAGTGTGACAGAGTTGGACTCAGTTTGGGCTTTCCCTACACATGGCTTTTTTGCCCCTTCTATTTGAACCTACAGTTAATAATAGAGGTGATAGTTTTATGTCCAAGAGATGTAAATTTTTGGGCTTTCCATGTACCAGTCAGGCCCTGAGTCTCAACAGAGTTGCAAAACCTACTCTGCAGTTTAATGGACTCATCCAGGACAACTAACAAGGAAATGATGATGGAAAATGACCATCCCAAGGAACAGAGCCTACATCTACAAGGAAGATAGTCCCATCCATCTGCCCCATGGGATCTAAGGCACCTCTCAAGTAGAGGCAGCGTGGGCATTACCATCTCAAGATTCTCAGGATTGGGGAATGAACAATAGACTAGATTTGACTTACTGTTATTCTACTGTAGACATACTGTTATTCTAGCAATGGAAGAATTTTATCATTAGTGTGGAGGCAGTGGCCACCAAAGTCTCTGAGGGAAGGGAAAGGGGAAAATAGGTATAATATGGGTACATTGACATTGGAATTGTCCTGAATGACATTGCAATGGCAGATGCAGTCCATTATATATCTGGTCACAATTTACAAAATTGTGCAAGAAAGAGTTTAATCTACAATGTAAACTATAATCCACACTTAGAGGCAATGCTCCAAAATGTGTTCATCATTTGTCACAAATGTACCACACTAATGAAGGATGTTGTTAATGTGGGAAAGTTTGGGAGTGGTAGGGAGTGGGGTATTTGAAAATCCCCTACATTTTTTTATGTATCCTTTATGTATCTAAGTATCTTTTTTAAAAAGCACACACAGAAAGAAAGACACAGATACACATGTAAATAGACACAAACAGAGAAACACAGATAGTCACACAAACATACACATAAACACAGAGATGGGCACACACAGACAATAACATACAGACAATTAAACACAGAAACAGACTACATAGAGAGAGAGAGACACACACAAAGACCACAAAATGATCTACTGGTAGCATGTTGATAACATGCTCTTTAAATTGCCAGAAAAAGGAGTAGTTCACAAGTGAGCAGAGATCAAGCTACCATCATATTATTCCCCCAAAATAGTTAGAAATGGTACCCAGAACTTCCAGCTCATGAGGTTCCTTGCATATGAAACCTAGGGGCTTCATTTTGTTATAGTAATTGTCTGCCCTGTGTTTAAAGGAACATAAAAATCTGCTACATAGGCAGAGAGGGGGAAATCAAATGTACCTTATGGAAAAGAAAAATTCTGATCAAAAATCACCCCAGAGGGGCTGTGCAAGAAACTTTCCTGATTTCTGGTGGCATTCCAAAATTGATAATGTACCCTGATACCCAGAAATACTAATAAAAGAGCAAAACCCAGTTTATCCAAAATAAAAGTGGTGATATTTTCACAGTGTCAAGGCACCATACATATTGAACACTCCAAGAATAAAATGAGAGAGGGGAGCAAATCAACTTTTCACAAAAGAAAACATGGCATGTAGCACATATGTTGGGAATTTTTAATGGGATGTGGTAGAAAATTTTTAAATAATATATTCCAAAAATTTTGGAACAAGACATAATTGGTTTTGAAGCTCAGATATGCCATTACATTAGCTGTTTAAATTTGATAGGAACCAAACTGTTTTACAGTCAGCTATAAAGGAGTGATCTTGGTATCTATCCTCCTGAAATAGTTAAGATGATAAATCAATATCTGTTAAATGCTTAACATGGTTTCTTCTTGTAAGTGAATTAATGGCTATCATGGGTAATGAGATGAGGTTAATTTTTCTTCTACCTCTCAAATGCCTCATTATTTCTATATAAGTCCCCAATCCTACATCCTTACTTCAAGTCCTTAGGATCCCTCCCAATAATCACAGCCTGTGCACTCCTCTAGATTATAGAGAGCATAAAGCTGACCTGTGGTCAAATGATAAAAAAGAAGGCTGGCAGATTATGGTAAAAGGTGATGCTATTATAGAAATAGATCTGAACAGAAAAGACAAGAAGTACAATAAAGAAAACAGGGTGCAACCCCAAGAAGGCAATAAGTATAAAAATAATCATTATTAATCATTAGTACAATATGTATAAAAGATTAATCATTATTATTCATTAAATCAAAGGAAGCAGGGCTTTCTAAGTTTGAAAGGCAATGTGAGAAAAATATGTAACAATGATAGATTGATATGACCACACAAAATTCATAAACTTTGAAACAATGCCCAGAAGTACATGTACAAATACATAATAAAACTAAAAAGCAAGCATCTTTTTCTTAAAGATAAGAAAGAAAGGAAAAGAAAAGAAAACTCTACAGTTCAGTATTTGAAGTCAAAACAACATTTAAAACACTCAGGTCCAAGTACACAGAGGAAGACTTGAATAAACAATTGCCTGCAATGGAAAAATTAAATGATTAATAAACTCACATTAATTTAAGTTCACCATTAAGGAAATGAATGTCAAGTAAAGTTTTTAGTGTATCACATTACATCTATTAAATACAACTGACTTTTTCTCATGTAATACCCATTGTGGGACTGCTTGGCCCATAAAATCCTGAGCAAAATAAAATCTGCCTCCATTGGACAAGACTTTTGCCCTCAATAGAGAAACATGCTCAAATAAAGTGAACTTAAGAAAAAGGCCTCACTTCTACACATTACTCAACTGTTAATACCCCATTTTCCCCCAATTCCATTTAGCACAAGTCTCTAGGGATAGATGTTCTGCTTTTCCTGGAACCAACCTTTCCTGCACATTCCCTCTTCTAATTGTGCTTCCAATTCCATCAATTAATTGTCAACAAGGACCCATGCATAGCAGAGTCCAAAGGATACCTCCTATTTTTAAAGTAATAAATAAATACATTTGTTACTTTTGCTAACAGGAAAACAAGCATGATGATCTCTTAGTGCCAGGCCAAGCCATCCTGGTGCTCAGATGAACTCAGGGAAATGTTCTCAGCTTTCATTCTCCTTGACTATTTTCCTGCAATTTCTGCTGAGCTTTCAGACTCACCGGGTGGTCTCTCTGAGGAAGGTCTCTGTGTGGAAGCCCAAATTCCTCCCCAGTGTTTGGTGGTGGGACTTCTTGGGTCTCCCAGGGAAACTAGCATGTCCCATCCAGCCCATGGTTGCAGAGTATGAGGGATAAATGCAGAGGAGCTATTTTCACCTTTCGTATAGATGCTCATTATCACGTTTCCTTGTTACTTCTACCCATCAGCATCATTTCCCTGTGGGACATTTGTCTGGACAGAAAGGAAATTTTTATGAGAGTTTATGTTCCCAATAGCTCAGGTTGTGAGTCAGGGGAATCCCGTTTCTATAATTTCTCCTCCATGAATTCCCCTGCCTTCCACAGATGTAACCTCCTAGCAACATATCCCATCCATTAACTTAAAGTTTATTCCAAACTTCAAGACTGAGGTGCCCACCTGGTCTAGGTCCCTTATATCTCCAAAGCTCTGACATAGGGTGAATATAAAGCCCTTTAAATTATGTCCAGAAATTTACTATTCTCCTATTCAATAAATAGGAGAACTGTATTTATTAGGTATAAAAACCTGGAAACCATGGTTTGCTACACTCTTTGATTGGTGATGCTTTGCCAAAACAATTACAGATATCATGCTGGTAATAAAACTACCATTTTTTATTTTATACCTCATATAGAAAATGATCATTATAAGAAATATATTTAAACCATCTTATGCACCAGAAACTGAGCCTAGCAATAATAATGCATAGTTTCATTTTATTTTCTTGCATATTATTGCGTGGTGCCCAATTTATTTCTTTAATAGATTTATTATTGTTTCTATAAATTTAAGACTAAACAAGAAATTAAAAACGTTCTATATTTTTAAAAGTTTACATTGTAGTAACATAAGAACAGCTATAAATTGCATTTTAACCATATTCTGTTATACAAATCCTTGCTAATGTTTATAGGCACAAGTGGATACAATCAAAACTCTTTCATTATCTTAAACAAAACTCTGCACATATTAAGCAATATCCACTCCCAACCTCAGTCCCTAGTAAAATAATCTAATATCCACCTCTACGTATTTCATATAAGCAAGATAATACCTTATGTGTTTTTTCATACCTGGCTTATTCTTCACAACATGATATATCTATGTTGTAGCATGGATCAGAAGTTCCATTCTTTTTGGTGCTAAATGATATTCCATTTAATGTACAATCCTTGGGCAAAGAGAAGATCCTTAGGGACTGGCCATGTTCTGTTCTGGTTTGGGTTCTGGTTCCATGGATTATATCCTGTTTTTTTTTTTTTATTTCTGTAAATGCTTTATTTACTTCTTTTTTTAAAAAGATACTTAGATTACATAAATGTTACACAAAAAATTTAGGGCTTCCCATATGCTCCACCTTCCACAATTCACAGAGCCTTCGGTATGGCATTTTTTTCTTTTATGTCTTACACTAAAAATTAGGAATGTTTGAAGTCTAATCTTGCACATCCATTTTTACTAGATCTTTGAAGTCCATTCTATGTGAATATGATATGGTTTTTGTGTCTCTAATTGAACCAGCTATTCAAAAATAAAAGTAGAGGGGAGTGTGTGTAACTCAGTAGTTGAGCACCTGCTTCCCATGTACAAGGACCCCAGTTCAATCTCCAATCTGTCCCAAATAATTAAATTAAATAATCAATTCACTAATAAAAATAAACAAAGATTTAACAACTTAAGAAATTTCCTGAACTGCCATCCAATTCCGGCACTTCCTAATTTTAGAACTATAATGTGTGGAAAAATAAACCAAAAAATTTTGATGTCATTATTCTGGTGGATTCTCCATTACCAGCAGCAGAATTCTATCTATAACTAGATTCACTATTCTTGATACATTTTAAATTATTGTAACATTTCCCACTTAGAAATGAGCTCCAAGGTTGAAAAAAAAAAAAGATATCACATGCATTTTGTAATAGTCAAACAATGATATTGCACTTTATTCTTTGATGATTGCTGTACACAAAAATGCCTTGATGAATTAGAATACCTCCAAAATAGAACTACTAGAATAAGGCAAAATCCAAACACATGTCACAGGGGAACCTCATAAATAAACTCAATGTGTTATTATGTAAAAGTTTGTATTAAGTGTTCATGAAACCTGCAAAAGAAGCTGGGAGAGATCATAGATCATCAATTCATGAGGTCCCTCCTGATAACCCTGGAGACTCCAAGTTCCCCCATTACTCCTCAACTCTCCCACTTAGGAAGGGAGCCATGTCCTGCCAAAAGAAGGCACCTAATGCCTGTAACTCCTTCCTTTTTACTTGCATTTCAAATGTGACCTGATACCCATTCCCTGAATTCCCCATGGCCAGATCTGTTGGGTCCACATTCTACCCAGAGAACACACTCCAACCAGGCTTTGAATTGAGAGAGGGCTGTTGAAGACTACCATCTGCTGGCAGAACAAGGAATTGCATGTGAGGAACTTAAAAGTGAATAAGAAAGCTTTTTCTGGCCTTTACAGCCTGCCTCCCCGAGGCTCTTGGAAACTGGTCTGCAACCCTTGTTGGGTTCATGGCCCAGATTTGAGCAACTAACAGGGACAATCCTAAATATCCATAACTGGTTGAACCAAGGATCAAAGAACAGCAGTAACACATAGCTTAATGCCAAAAAATCCCTACTAAAGAAAAAAAATTAAGCATCTGAGTAAAATCACCATCATAATCAGATATCTAGACATCATAAAAAAATTGCATGCAATACTAAGAAAATGGAAGAAATGGCCCAAGCCAAGGAATATATCATAGAAGCTGGTGAGACACAGGATTTGAGACAACTAATCAACAAGGTTTATAGAAATTTCCAAAATCAAATGTGACCTGAACAGGCCAAAACTTTATGAATTCATGGAAGGAACATCAAAAACTTCTCTGTGGAGCACCCCTGCACTAACTCTGAAGATTCATGTAGCCTTAGGAATACATGAAAGAGAGCAAAACATTTGAAAGAGATACCAGTTGTCACAGTGAAGGTAACCTTGGGTTAGTCTAAGTCCAGAAAACCCCAGAAAGGTACAAGAGCAGAGACTTTCCAGTTGACTTCAGACCCTTGAAGACCTTGGCAGAAATCAAGACATCTCAACACCATAGACTCAGCTACAATATTAAAAGAAATATGTTAAATTCTTTAGGGAATTCTTTATATGCAGCACGAGCTAACAGTTACAATAATTATGAGAACAGAATTGAGAGTAATAAGGACAATTGACCGCTTCCTAATTTGAGCCTTCTTTCAGAAATTGGAGGACAGCATTACTGATCATTTTGTTATTTAAGAACACGTTGGATAACTTTCAAAAAAAGGGACAACCTTTGAGAGTCCTTTTCATGTAAGCAGGAAATGTTGGAAAGACATGCAAATTTATGCAGAAATACCTTGTGACTTTACTCAAAACCCACAATTCTAAGAGGAATTATTATACAGAATTTCAAGCTCTTCATATGTCATCCTTAGATCATGAGTATTGAGTATGGTTTTGAATATGAATGCCAAAAAATTGGTAAGAGAGTGAAAAAAAAAGATTATTCATTCACTTGGTCTTTACAATATATGACAAAATGTAGAAAAGAAGCAGATATTTTGTTTAGAGTAACAGAATCTTATTTAAGTCCCACTAAAATAATACAGAACATACCACCCAGTCCCACACCCATGGCATAAATGCCTACATAAATGTGTGTATATGACTCATCCAAAAGAATTATTTACTTTAGTAATACAGTGTATGATTGAATGGTTTATTTCATCATATTTCAATTCATATCTGCTGAAGGGTTCCATGGAATGTTCACAGATTCACAATTTCAGGCTATAGGGTTTGAGCCCTGCAATCACAGACAATTATTTCAGCCCCAAGAAAAATGACCCTTACATGGATTCCCTTAAAAGAATTTTCTCAGATCCCCATTATGTCTTTATTCCTCAGACTGTAAGGGATGGGGTTCATTGTAGACATGACCATGGGGTACATCACCAAGTCTAGTGCATATGCATTGTGCATTGTGCAAAGTATAAGAACCCACACACTCACCCACACTCATATAGCAAAATAAGGAAAAAATTACAGGTAAGATGAATAGGTGGAAAATGTTCCATACTTCCACTGAGCCAATGGGAATGCATGTATGGAGGAACAATTTTACAATAACAATAAAGGATACCAGAAGGGCACCACCAGCCAGCACTCAAGCTGCAAAGTACATCACTATATCATTGATGAAGCCATCAGATTAAGATCACAGTAAAAGTGGTGGGTTTACAAGTGTGTACAAAAGAATAGTTACAACACCATTAAACTTTGTACCATGGAAAACAAGATACTTATAATCCAGGATACCAAAACCAGCAGTATACTTAAATGCATTCAATAGGCAAAGAAATTCCACCTAAAATATTGAGTAAATGTTCCTTGGAGAGATCAATGAGTAGTGAACTTCAGAGCCATGGAGAAAAAACACAGGATGGAGTGGGCCCCAGGGGAGGGGATAAACATGTGTCATCCAAGGTCCCTCTAAGGTACAAAATTACCAGAAAATAAACTCATTTATATTTTGGCCACTTCACGTATAGGGACAAAATTGCTCAGAGATTAGAGTAAGAATGGGACAATTTCTTTAATGGTCATCTGGGAGAAAAACTTTTCAGAACCCAGAAATGGTAAATATGCCCACTCCTTCTCTCATCTACAGTTTAAGGGTGCCAAGAAGAAATGAACTCAACTTGCTCTTAGATGGCAATTTTGCCTGGCACGACCTCCCTGCTCTCCCTCGACGCTGAGTTGAACCTCCATCACTCAGGAAAAGACCCAGGGAAAAAGAAGCTCAAGGAAGTTCATGTGAGCATCTGCTGTGGGAAACTGATCTGGAAGCAGGCAACATTCTTATAACATGATCTCTAATGGGACAAGCTGGATTAACACAATGGTGAATCCATCCAGTTAAGGATTGCACACAATCGTGAAGTTCCCTTTACCATCTTTTCTGCCTCTCTGGTCTAGAAGGCAATACTAAGTGTCTCTCTTTATGTAAACTGGCCTTCTCTTCAATCTCAACATCTCTCAACTGTTTCATATTCCACTATCTTAGAAATTTTTCTGTAGTCATTAAAAGTGCCTCCATTCTACCCTCTCATGGATCCTCCTTTATTGATTATCTATACAATCTCACTCAATTATTCATTCTTTCAATTGCTCAAGAAACATCTTCTTGTATCCGGTGTAATTAGCACTTGCAAGCATTTCAAATAGCTTCTGTGTGATATGTGAAATATTAATTCCGTTACTTAATATTCTTCAGCCCCAGGTTTCACATTTGTAATGGGGATAACAGTAGTATCTACCTTATGGGCTGTTTATGAGAAATAAATTAAAGGAGAAAGTGCATGGGAAATCATTACTGGAGTGTGTAAGATCAACCTGGAACCTATAAATGTTAATTAATGTAATTGGTACACCACTGTAAATACATTATCATCTGTTAAATCGAAAAAATGCTGAAAAAAGAAACTAAGAGAGTTTGCAAAAAAGAGTCCACCTTTGCAGGAAATATTAAAAGAAGCCTTAGAATCTGAAAGAAAAAGACAGGAGAGACAGGCTTGGAGGAGCATATAGAAGAAAGAATAGCAGAAAGGATAAGTAAAAGTGTAAAAAGACAGACAAAAATAAGATATGACATATGAAAACCAAAGAGTAAAATGGAGGAAGTAAATAGTGCATTTACAGTAATATCATTGAATGTGACTGGATTAAACTTCCCAATCTAAAGATACAGGCTGACAGAATGGCTAAAAAAAACACATCAACCATCCATATGCTGCTTACAGGGATACAAATTGAAAGTGAAAGTGAAAGATTGGAAAAAAAATACTCCATATAAATAGTAACCAGAAAAGAGCAGGAGTAGGTATACTAATATCAAACAAAACAGACTTTAAAAGCTAAAAGTTATAAGAGATACAGAAGGCCTTTATATATTAATAAAAGGAACAATCCACCAGGAAGATATAACAGTCATAAGGATATATATACTTAAATAGGGTGTCTCAAAATACATGAGACAAACTCTGGCAAAACGGAAGGGAGAAATAAGCTTCTCTACAATAATCTTTGGCGACTTCAACACCCCACTCACATCACTACATAGAACACCTAGACAGAAGATCAACAAGGAAACAGAGAACTTGAACAATATGATCAATGAGTTAGACCTAAGAGACATATACGGAACACTGTATCTAAACTCAGCGGGCTATACATTCCTCTCAAGTGCATGTGAATCTTTCTCTAGGACAGTCCACATGTTAGGACACAATGCATCTCTCAATAAATATAAAAAAATTGAAATTATACAAAGCAACTTCTCAGATCATAATGGAATGAAACTGGAAATCAATAATACGAAAAAAGTAAATTTGCAAATGTGTAGAGGCTGAACAACACACTCCTAAATAATCAATGGATCAAAGCAGAAATTGCAAGGGAAATTAGTAAATACATTTCTACAAATAAAAACGAGAACACAACATATCAAAACTTATGGAATACAGCGAAGGCAGTCTTGAGAGGGAAATTTACAGCCCTAAATGCCTCTATTAAAAAAGAAGAAAGAGCAAAGCTCAAAGATTTAACTGAACAACTAGAGAAACTAGAAAAAGAACAGCAAACCAATCCAAAAGCATGCAGAAGGAAAGAATAATAAAGAGAGCAGAAATAAATGAAAATGAGAACAAAAAGACATCATTAATCATTAGATGAACACAAAATAAAAGCACAAAGGTACTAGAATCACAATGCAATGACAGATACAGACCATTATATATCTTCCCACAACCTACAAAATTTGGTGGGAGAAAATTGGGTGGGAGATTATATTATAATCATTAATATAATGATTATATTAAGCATATAATCCATGCTTAGTGGCAATTGCTCCAAAATGTATTCATCAATTGTAATGAATGCACCACACTAATGAAGGATGTTGTTAATGTGGGAAAATGTGGGAGGTATAGGGAGTGGGGTATATGGGGACCCCCTTTATTTTTTCTGTAACATTTATGTAATCTATGTATCTTTAAAAAATAAAAAATATGTTTTAAAAAAAGCACAAAGAACTGCTATGTACTCACTCAAATGGTTAAAATTAAAGACTGATCACATCAATTGTTGGTGAATATGTGGCACCACAGGACTTTCATGCACTGCTGTAAGAGATGCAAAATGGCATAGCCACTGTTGAAAAATTTTGGTATTTATTCCTGGTAGGCAAGGTGGGTTCAACATAACAAAATCAATCAATGTAATATAACACATTAACAAATTAAAGGGAAGAAGCACATGATAATTTCAATCAATGCAGAAAAGACATTCAGCAAAATCCAACATCCTTTTTTGGTAAAAACACTTTAAAAGACAGGATTAGAAGGAAAATTTCTCAATATGATAAAAGGCATATATGGAAAACCCACAGCCAACATCATATTCAATGGGGAAAGGTTGAGAGCTTTTCTTCTAAAATTGGGAACAAGACAAGGATGTCCACTGTCACCATTGTTCAGTAATGTACTAGATTTTCTAGCTAGGGCAATTAGACAAGAAAAAAATTTAAAGGAATTTGAATAAGAAAAGAGTAAATAAAACTCTCACTGTGGATGACATGATCCTGTACTTAGAAAATCCTGAAGTATTCATGACAAAGCTACTTGAGCTATTAAAAGAGTTTAGAAAAGTGGCAGGATACAAGGTCAACACGCAAAAAAAATAATTCAGATTAAAAAAAAAAGAGTGTGTTGTTTAATATCCACATATTTGCAACTTTTCCAGTTTTCCTTCTGTTATTGATTCCTAGCTTTTGTCCATTGTGTAGTCAGATAAGATTAATTAAATGATTTCAATATCTTTAACTTTAAAAAAAGAAACAATGGTGGTGATAACAAAATGAGCTCATGCAAATCAAACACAGCACAGTGCTTGCCTCATTGTGATGTCAAGAGTTTTTAGGTATTTTTACTCACATTTATTATTTACAGATTTCCATTCTCTATTTCAGGAGTTTAATATTTTTGTTAATATTTGAAATGATTCTTCTCTGTTTTCTATAAGACTGTTTTTTCTCGCTTGCACCCACTTATTCAGAATTTTCTAATAATGAGAGGACAGTTTTGAATAATTTCAAAAAGAGCTCCCATGATGAAGAAAATATTCTGGAACTAGATAGAGGTGATGGTAGCACAACAAATTGAATGATCAAAATAGCACTTAATTGCACATTTCAGAATGGCTACTGAGCTTTACACATATGCTGGGTATATCCAACTCATTAAAAATTGGTATTCAGCTGACAATACATCACCTGCAAATTTTGAAAATTCCTATTCCAGTATTCATATCTCATTTCTTTTTCATATCGCATTGCACTGGTGGGATCTTCCAACATGCTATTAAATCATATTATTTTCATAGACTTAATATTTTCCTCAATATTTGAGAAGAGTTCTTCTGTTGCTTGCCACAAGACCCCACCAGGTATTTTGAGTAGTATTTGTCATTTACTTAATTCTTTCCTTAGTGATTTATCTGTTATTCTCCATCCTGAATCGACTTTGGACACATATATTTTCAAATCATGGGTTTCTTTCCTGGAGATTTTCAAATTTTTTCATGGAGCTAAAAGTAAGATTACCTTCCCAAGTTTAGCATTTTCTTACATCTGTAGCAATTTGTGTCATTCTTACTTTAATGTATTTCTGTTCAATCTCTATTTGTTTTTCCATGTGAATAGACTTTTATTTTTCTCTATTTGTTGGTTTTTGCCAAAGAATTTGCTGTGAGGCTTCTTTTTTGGTTCTAGAATTTTTCTGCCTTTTAATTCATTAACTACAGGTTTTATCTTTATAATTTAATCCCTTCTACTTTGCCTACTTTGTTTTCTGGAAGTTTTATCAATAACATCATCAAACTTTTAACGTTTTCACCTCTAAATCTAGAATGCATGTGTGTTCATCGAGTTTGAAAGCAATATTCTAAGAAAATGAATCTAAAAATAAAGATTAACATTATGACTTAGAGATGATCACTTTTATCAATTTAGTGTAGATTGTTGCAGATATTTTTACATTGGATAATGGCAAATACTTGTTTCTGTATAAAAGATCGGTGTGTTAATTTAAATCCTGCATCCCAGAGGAGCAGACCAATTACCATTTGTAGCAGTATATGACTGTTAGTTTTTCCCACCCAGAAGAATTTTGCATTATTACTTTTTTAAAGGACTTTTAAATCCTTCAGTGAAGATGACATCTTGTTTTTATTTTATTTTCATACAATAATAGTGTGATGAAAAAAATTTTCAAACACTTATACCCTCATTTACATCTCCTTTGTGAATTGTTAATATCCAATATCATTTATGCTCAAAAAAGAAATAACCTTTCTGCCTTTCATGTTAAGGAGATTCAAAATAATCTTACTTTTTGCCTTTTAATTTGTCTTCATTGTATATTTTGCATTGAATTTTTCAATATTATGGCCCAATTTTTCATCTTTTCTTCTCTTATTTCTACCAAAAACGTTGTATTCAGAAAGGACAATTCCTTTTTAAGATACATAAATTTAAGAAATGTATATATCTCTATATTCATCTATATATTCTTCTAACAGCTAGTATTTAAAAGTTTTTCTAAATAGTTAATAAGACATTTAAAAGTTTTTCATAAATATTAAAACCTCTTTATGATAATTAGGAATTAAATATATTCAAGTTAACAAGATATAAAAGAATATAACCTAAATCATGATGAGCATCAAATTAAATATAAAAT
>JAQZBX010055294.1:0-18460 GCA_029593785.1 Cabassous unicinctus | reverse complement strand
GCTGCGTGTCTTCTCCATGTCTGCTTATCTCCCCCTTTGCTGTGAGGTCTTGCCGCATCAGCCCATGGCGCCGCGTGAGCGGGCCTGCCCTCACAAGGAGGCGCCGGGAAGCGAACCCGGGGCCTCTCATATGGTAAACGGGTGCGCTATCCATTGCACCACACTCGCTTCCTGCCGTGAGGTTGCTGCATTAGCCCACCGCACCACTCAGGCCGGCGTGCCCTCACAAGGAGGCCTCGGGATGGGAACCCGGGCCTCCCATATGGTAAACTGGGGCTCTATCCACTGAGCCACACCCGCTTCCCTGATTATCTTTTCAGAGTTGATTATCTGGCTCCAAAGGTAAGAAAAATTTTATCCATACAGGAAATGGAAGAAGAAAGAAAAAGACCATATACTGTTCAATCGAATGTACTTCTAATTTAAAATTCTCTTTATATATTAAGAAGGCTCAAAGTTTTTTGCTTAGAGAGGGAATTTGGTGAAGAGAGGCATTTAACGCGGGTGACTTTTCCCCCAAGGAAAGAAACCTTGATTCATTCATAAATAATGAATTCTAAGAAGGAATAAAATGTAAGAAAGCAACTGTTTAAGTCATATAACTTAGATTCATAGTGGTAATAAATATTTCACAGGGCTATAGAAGTCTGTTTCTGACTGCTTTTCCTCTTCAAACAAAGCACACAGACCTAGAAATTAGGATAGAAGTTACATTCTCAAGGAAATCAGAGTCTGGTAAGGAATACAGACATAGGCCCAGACAGAGGATAAAAATCAACCCACACCAAGATATATCCATGTGAAATCCCAGAACCCTAAGGATAAAAAAAAAAAAGATTCTACTGAATTCTACAAGAAGAAGTAGAGGGGTGGAAGGGAATTCATACATAGGATCAAGAATGAGAATGGTTTTTGCCTTCTTAATAGCAACATTGGAATCTAGAAGACAATGAGCAATGCCTTCAAAATTCTGAAGACAAATAATTTCAAGCCTAAAATTCTATATCCAACCAAACTAACAATAAAGTATAAGGGTTGAATAAAGACATTTTTCAGACATATAATGTCTCAAAAAGATTACATCTCATGTACCATTTCTCAGGAGGCATGTTTTACCAAAACATGAGGAAAAGGTAGGAGAAAGGAAATCGGAGAAACATTACAGGAGAGAGGAAAAGCAAATCCCCAGGATGCTAGTGATGGGAAATATCAGGGACAGCTGTGTATCAAGCAAAGCAAGCCATCCATTCAGACTGTAGCAGTGGAACTTAAAAGACAGCATATTGAAGAAGGACTCTCGTCACAAGATGCCTCTTGCTAACATATTGACCCTTTAACTTGACAATGCTTAGGTAAGTCTTGCCCAGATTCATTTTTGTACAAGATTTGCCTTGGCCATTTACTAATGAAGTTCCTGCTTTCCCATCGCCCTGCTTCCTAGATCAGCTAAGGACTCTCATTTTAACCCAAAGAAATACTCTGCTTTGACTTTATTCATGAGAACTAGAGATTGGCCATAATGAGGTTAGAAGTAGAAAATACAGAGCAGCACAATCCCCCTGACCACGTTCTTGCCAGATACCCGGTAAGCTCCTGGCCTTAATACCAACCTGCCAAATCCCCTAACATATAAGTCCTGTGTTTCCCAGGATTCACTTGCCCACTGACTTCCCCAGAAAGGGCTCTTATAAACTATCAGGGAATTTGAAGCCAGATTGTTATTTAGGGACATTAGCTTTCCTTTTCCTGAAATATTTTATCTAAGAGGAACAATAATGCCTCTTATACAGCCAAGTTTGTGCTTTGCTTATTCAGCTTTTATGTTAGGCACTTTTAACAGGATTTTATACATAAATATATAAATGAATATAAATAAAGCAATTTAATATTTGTTCATTAAAAAATAAATAAGATGATAAAAACCACTGTAAAGGAAATAAAACTTGCTGATAGGACAAGAATATTGATGGCACCAACATTGGTAAAAAGTTTCCAATGCAATTGAAAGTTTTTGTTCCAGCAATGGGCCCTAGGAGCTCAACTACAAGTAGAAAGGATTTCCTCTGCTGAATTCCTGTAGCTGAGCTGCCTCCTAAAAATTTAAACATGCTTGGCTCTTAGAAAAATTCTTTCCAGTTATATTAAACAAATAAGTACTCAGTGACTTTATTTACTTGCCAAATTTAAGGATTCTCAATTCTCAAATTACCCTTGCTTGGTTTTTTGTTGTTGGTTGTTGTTAACAATATAATAACATTCAATTTCTGGGAATCAAAATTATCTTACTGGGCTTGTATAACTTGAAATATGTTTCAGTCTTTTACTTGAGAATTTTCTAGTTCACAGATGCAAAAGATTTTTCATTGTATTTTGTTTTCTAATTATACTCTGCGTTCCCTTACTAATGGAAAATAGAGGTTTCAGAAAGTTGACTTGAACCTTTAGGGCAAAAGAGTGGAGGTTAAATTCTTAAAGGAAAGTATTAACCTACTTCTGGGAGACTTAGTTCCTCTATTTAAGTCAATAGTGATCCACATAGAAGGAACAAATTTGTAAACTGCTAAATTAAGTAAATTCTACAAATAGATTTGTTTATGCAAAGGGTTATTTCATGTCTTCTAGTTTTCCTTATCTAACTCAAATAATCCAATCTATAGGGGTTTCCATTGTTAAAAGATGTTGCCCCTCAACTTTTCTTAATATTTGAAATCTTGGGGAAAGAATGAACTAAAATGGCTTAAATAAATTGTTTACAAGGCTATCTCTCCATGACTTGGGCCCTCTATACCTCTCTAGATTCATATATTACTCTATTCTTTACTCTCTAAGTTTCATCTAGGTCAGATGGCTCTCAAACGCCACTCTCAACTCCAGGTCTTTACACAAATAATTCTCTCTCCACTTTACTTGCTCATTTATCCTTTAGTACTTGGCCTAGGCATCATCTCCCCAGAGAATACTTCCCTGGCCAAACCCTCCCACGATATGCTGTACTTTCTCTTGTGTAACACATCACAGCAGTAATTAAAGTTATCTTCACACTAAACTGTACACTCAAGCAGGCAAGGATCATGTCTACAATGTTCACAGCTATATCCATATCACCTACCAGCACCTGCAGATATCTGTTAAACTGGACTAAAGTTTTCATCTTTAGATTTTAAGCTAAAGATTTGGAAGTTTCAATTAATTAGCCCAGGAAATAATTCCAATTGTTCTTAGGCAAACACCTGACTTTTCAGCCTTTCTACCTTGTTTCATGCTTTCACCCTTTCTTTTACTTCCTTCAAAAGGTAACAACTGGGGGGGGATGTAGCTCAGTGGTTGAGTGCCTCCCTTCCACGTATGAGGTCCCAGGTTCAATCCCCAGTACCGCTAAAAAAAAAAAAAGTTAACTGTATCCTCAAACTATAATAATATATCATTGTAATTATACATCTAATATTACATTATTATAATATCAATAAATATCATCTGTTCAACAAATACTTATTATGGACTTCTATGTGTTAGATATAATACTAAATGCATAATATATGAAGTTACTGGTATCTAATCAGTACCTCATACCTCTTTATTTTCCCTGCCTTTTAAAAATATATAATAGATACTCCTTTTCAATGATAAAAGAACACACCAGTAATGGTCTTTTCTTTAAAATGTTAATTCTAGAGAGGAAAATAGCAGGAAAATCTGAGAAACAAGAATAGATGAGAATAACTAAGTATGCCTTAGAGAGGAAAGCATAAATACATTCTTAACAATAACTACTAAAAGTAAAACAAATTTTTGTCAGTTTCTTAATTTACAATCAGTCTCCTCACCTTAGAGGTTGCGTTATCCCAAATGGCTAGACCAAAGTAATCTTCTTCCAAAAGATTTAGGTGCTCACATACTCGTTTAAGCAAATCTTGTCCTATAGCATGTTTCTGCAAAAATATACATTTTTAGTTGGGATTTCCTCTTATCCCCATATTCATCACCAAAAAAAAATGAAATGTCAATTTCCAACTTCCTCTTTACACTTGGTTACTAATAAACTTTCAGATGGCTAGAACAATATGTTACAAAAATCCTGTTTCTCAATTTGTCAGCTTACATATTCAACATACTGACAGTAGCTTTGGAGTGCTACAATTCAAAGCTAAATTCTACCTTCCCTCCATCCACCATACCCCACCTCCATCCCAAATATCACATTTTTATTTTTGGTACAATATTTTCTAGAGCATGCTATGGGCTGCTGTCAGTCACTGTGATAACCTAATTTAATTTTATTATCAACTGTTGACATTGTCAGTTAATTGAGGCTATAGAGATCATTATACTCCCTTCCATTCCCAGAGCAAATGTCCCATGAGAATGAGCTATGCCTCAACTCCCTACAATCTCTTTCAGAAGAATGAATAAAGTATAAAGTTCTAGATATCCTACAGACTACCACTACTACTCATTAGAGTGGCTCTTTCAGTGGTGCTATGAATCATTTTCTTAATATTTCTTTACCTAGAAAATCAAACTATTACCCAATTTGTGTACTTGAACTCCTATTTCTAGGGGACAAATGCCTAAAGAGGTAAAAAAAAGTTCTGGCTCCTCCAAGTACTAGCCAAGCAACCTGAGCTGATTCAATTAACCTTTCAAAATGTTAGGTTTCTCATCTGTAAAATGATGAGAATATTTATATTTGCCCTACCTACTTAATGGAATTGGGGAGTAGGGAATCAGTCATGCTAACACCTACTGAGAAATAAATACAAAAATACTTCAAAAAATTAGAAATCTTCTTTTGATACACACATACATGACATGTCCTTCCCTCAATGAGTTATTTACAATGACTATTAGTAATTCAATAGATGTTCATTCATTTTCAGACTTAGTCCATCTATATTACATCATTTTCCTCATTTTTTCCCACCTATATTTTTACTTTAAAGGATAGAAAATGATTTGGGAATTACTCATGTGCAAATTCCTAATCCTTTATTCATAATTCCAAATTATAAAAAATTTGAAGACACATTCTGACTTGAACTGTTGTGAGGTTATTTATGATCTTCACTTATTCCTCTTAGAATGAATCTTCATATATTTTACTACAGAAGTAATGTCTTTGATCATGAAGGTGCTGCTATTGACCCTGCTGGGTGTATTAGGAAATGTGCAGAACATGTGCTTATTGCCTTTCTAAAATCCAAAATATTCTGAATTCCAAAACACATCTGCCCCCAAGGGTTTCAGATATAAGGGACTCAGATCTGGATCTTGGTCTGAAGGGGAAGAGTGTGGAATAGCTTTCCCCATCTCCAATCTAGCTAGTGCAAGAAGCAGAGGATGCAGACCCTAGGTCACCTCTAACTACCACATGTAGTAACTGTTTTCAGAGCTCAATAGTACATTTTTCTTGATTTCTTTCCCAACCCCTATCCCCCACCCCCGAGATGGCTCCCTCATTTGCTTGCTCATTGTTTGCCCTTGTTGTTTGCCCGTTGTTTTTTGCTCATTGTCTGCTTGTTGTCTGTCTGTTTTTTCTTTAGGAGGCATCAGGAACTGAACCTGGGACCTCCCATGTGGGAGGTGGGCACTCAACTGCTTGAGCCCCATCCTCTCCCTTTTGATTTCCTTTTTAAAACCTGAGAGGGAGTACCAATGAATAAATACAGTATAATTATTTTAGACTATTTCTTTTGTGCTTGGATGTATTTGCATTTGCACGTAATTCAATTCAAAAAGAATGTGTTGAACACCCAAGATAGAAGTATGTATGGATTACAAAATTTTAGCAATAAAAGCTATTATTAATAACAATCACAGTGGATTGATGATATTATCAAGCATATCATAATTGAAAACTACTGCTCTATTTTTATAAAAGTTAGATTTTTAAAGGATTTTTAACTTGTCCTGAAGAAGCAAAAAAAGGTAACTGAATATCTCTGATATTTTTATTCAATCCAATTCAATTATTCATTCTTTCATAAAATAATAGTAAATTTTAAGAAATGATATTATTTGATTTAATTTTTTATATGCTATCTCATGGGGCTAAAGAAGCACATTATGTAAACTAAAGCTTATTAAGGTTTAGATTTGGAAGACCAGAAATGTTACAAATAGCAATTTTTAAAGGACAAATATAATTATGGGGGATAGCTGGACTTAATATCTGATATTGAGGCCATCCTGGAAAATCTAGTCATAGAAGGTCACTCTATAAATAACAAACCTTTTTTTAAAAATAAAATTGTTTTTGTTCATGAAAGAAACACATGCTCACTTCACAAGATTTTGGCTGATACCAAAAAAAGTGGAGAAGAAAAATAAGACTCACTCATAATCCTCCCTCTCCCATCACCAAAAAATCACTGTTAACATTTCAGTCCATAGATACAGATATATTCCATATCTCAGAACATGACAACACTTACCCAACCCTATATGAAACAATTTGTAAGACTTCTGATTACTGGAAATTAAAATGTACTCACCTCCACAACACATTCATAAACTGTATCATCCAGCAAAGACACCTTGCAGTGCATGTTTCTGTGTCTTCTGATTGACTTCTGGGAAGCCTTTAATTCTCTTTCTGCTTTTGATTTAGGACTTTCTTCTTTCACTTCTATTTTGGAGCTCTCTTCAAGACCTCCTTCCTTAGTTTCAAAATCTGGATCTTCTCTGTGTTCTTCTTGAGCAGGCTATATACCCATAACATCACCAAGTCAGTAATAAAGACATTTCACAAAACATGCTGTATACATTTTTACCTGTAATAATGCTACCAATAAAAGTACCAACTAGAGAAGAAAAATTTAAAACAAATATTAAAAAGTGACATTAAGATTAACTAATTATTTTCTATAAAGGATCCCAAAAAAGACATACAGATTCTGCTATTCTCAAAACTCCTCAGATAGAATCCCATCTTTCACACTAAAAATGAAGGTTTCAGGTAAACCAGAGGACACCAAAACCTATTGCTCTCAGCACTATACATTCCTCCTGACTATGCCATTTTATGATGTCATTAAAATCTACAAAACTTTAACATCTCTGCCCCATGTTCCTCAATTTTAGTAAGGTAGTCTTATGAATTGCAAAATGAGATATTAGTTTCCACATATTTTAAATTTTATAAATGGCTAAGGGGGTGGTTAGAAACCACTTTAGAGCATAAAGCAACATATGTAGTGGGTTAAAAACTATAACTTACAGTTAACGCCTTCCTACCAGGTATCACTAATGCTAAATGCAAAGAAGATTCAAAGAAGCAAGGGACAGACAGTCTGGGTCTCCTTGGATAATCAAGAAGTCATCCCATAGCAATACAGGTAGGGGGGCAACATTTTGGTATACACTTTACTTCTAACCCAATGAAATTGCTAAAAGATTCTTTTTTTTCTTTCTTTCTTTTTTTTGGTGTGGTACCAGGGCCCAGGATTGAACCCGAGATCTCATATGTGGAAAGTCAGCGCTCAACCTCTGAGCCATATCGGCTGCCCCAAGTTGGTTTTTTCATTGTTTGCTTGTTTGTTTTTAGGCGGCACCAGGGACTGAAACTGGGACCTCCCATGTGGGAAGCAGGTGCTCAATCACTTGAGTCACATCCACTCCCTAAAAGATTCTTAATTAAACCCCACTTTTTTTTTCTTTCAAAAGAATACATGGTTGACATTTAGGAAAAAAAGATTCAATTATTTGGCTCCTACATTACATACTGGAGATGGTCTAAAAGCCTCCTTCCCATCCTTCAAAACCCTCTTAAGTATGACCTCTTCAGAAAGGCCATCATTGGTTATCCTATCTACCCTATCCCCACTGTACTATTCTTTATGTCAGTACCCTGTTTGTTGCCTTCATAACACTTACTAAAATAAAATATTGAACTTATTACTTTTTTGTCTCTACCATTAGATTATAAATTCCACAAGAGCAGGGACCATGTCTGTTTGATAACAATAATAGCAGCAAATATTTATATAGCACTTATACAATGGGCCAGTTACTGTTTTGAAAGCATTACTTATATGAACTTGGTTAATGCTCATAACAACCCTGTGAAGAGGATACTATTATTATCTCCATTTGACAGATGAGAAACTGAGGCCAGAGAAGTTAAAGTAACTTGCCTACTAGGATCACATAGTTAAATAAGTCACATAACAGTCTGGCTCCAGAATCTGATCTTAAAACTCTATAGCCCCCTCTCAATTAGAGGTGGAATAGGCATCACCATCCCAGAATCCTCAGGATTGGAGAATGGACTAAAGTAGACTTAATGTTATTCTACTATAGACTTATTGTGATTCTAGCAATGGAAGAACTGTTATGATTGATGTGGAGGCAGTGGTCACTGGAGGTTCTGAGGGAAGGGAGAGGGAAAAAGAGGTGTAATATGGGGGTATTTTTGGGACTTGGAAATTGTCCTAAATGACACTGCAATGCCAGATATAGGCCATTATATATCTTGTCATAAACTACAAAATTGTGCAGGACACAGTATAAACTGCAATGTAAACTATAATCCACGTTTAGTAGTAATCCTCCAAAATGTGTTCATCAACTGTAACAAATGCACCACACTAATGAAGGATGTTGTTAATGTAGGAAAATGTGCAAGGGGTAGGGAGCGGGGCATATGAGAATCCCCCATATTTTTTATGTAACATTTATGTAATCTAAGTACCTTTAAAAAAAATTTTAAAGTATATTATTAAAAACAAACAACAAACAAAAGAAAACCTCTATTTCATTTTGTAGCCTAAGGCCTGGCACAAATGGTGGATAATCAATAAATATTTGAATGAATAAATAAACATTTTATGGCATCCAAAAAATATGCAAGTTACCCTGGATGAAGACTGGTGCAGTCCTATAATGCACTCACTTTTTAAAAATCCTATAAACTGGAGATGTAGATAGGAAAGAACTACTTAAATGAAATTCTACTACATATACAGAAATATGGTTAGGCAAATAAACTGGGATCCACAAGGTTCTGATGGGATTTGTACTGATTTATAATAACCATATGAATTGTTTATAAACAAACACGTTTCCAAAAGACCTAAAATAGTTTGCTTCTCTAAATAATCTCTACTTGAAATTTCATTGAAAATACTCATTTTTTTTCTTCATACATAGACAAATGCCTCCATACAATTTGTCTCAATTCTGAATTAATGAAGCCTCAATGAATGAGATTTTAATTAAATCTAAAAATTAAGTTTGTCTAGTTTATAAACATCTTAAAAGTAGGTTTCCTTAAAGATGATATAAAAAGGACAAATACTATATAAATGCATTACTATGAACGAAATATATTGTGTAACATATTGTTTGATTCAAAAAAATTTTTATATGTATCCAGTACATTTAATTGAGAAATGTATATATTTATTCATCTGTGTTTACTTTTTAGTTGTTAATTGTTTATACTTACAATTATTAAATGTACAAAATAAAGTCAAATATACATATAAAAGATGATGTAATTTAACACTTTCGGTATTCCTGAAATAAAATTAAATTAACAATATTAAGATATGTAAGGTTCTTTGCCTTTACTGTGAAACTGTTAATGTTTATTAACTGAGTAATAATAGCTAACATACTGAGTGCTTACTATATTAAGATATGTAAGGTTCTTTGCCTTTACTGTGAAACTGTTAATGTTTATTAACTGAGTAATAATAGCTAACATACTGAGTGCTTACTATATGCCACACATCTTAAAGATGTTAAATGTTTATCTCTTTTAATCCTCAAAATAGTCAAATGAGGTAGATAATATTATCCGCACTGTACAGAGGAAGAAACTGATAAAAAGTATCACTTCTTGATGAATGCACAACTATGCAATTATACCAAATACCACTGGTTGTACACTTTGGATGAACTGTATGCTTTACTAATATGTATCAATACAATTGATTTGTTTAAAAAAAAAAAAAAAAAAGATCACTTTTTCTGAACCCATGATTTGAACCCAGAAAGTCTGATTCCATAATTTGCATTCTTAACTACTACACTACACCAAATCTTGTTTTCAACATTGTTTCACTAATAGCAAATGCATAATTACAACTTTACCCTAAATTTTACTCTTATCACTCTTAATATACAACATTCCTACCTAGAAATACATGTTCTAGTTTTAGAAAATCCTTTGAAAAAACTGTATAGGTCAAACCTTGGACCTATAATAGAAACATATAGGATTTATACTTTTAACAATGCAGACAATGTTCACATGCTTCAGAAATGGAGACTTTGATGATAACATAATTTGTAGATACTAAGGCTGAAAACAAATGGAACTCCCAGAAAACCATTTTATTTACAATATTAATGTTTTCTCATGTTTTCTGGACAAATGAACAAATTCACAACTTATGCTTAGTTTAACTACACTATGACACAATTAAGGCCCTAAACCACAATATATTATAAAGGTGATAGAAAGAGCTAGACTCCCTCATCTACACCTTAAACTGTGGTAATATGCTCTAGTTGGAGAAGACAAAAATAAAGCAGGCATGGCTTGAGTCTATCACACAGTTTTTTAAGAAGATTTCTAAGGAAAGGACCATATTTGCTGATAAACTCCCTTTCGTAATTATTACACCAGAATTAACTCTCAACCACCTTACTCCATTTCCCCCCCTCATTATAAATCTTGGACTTATCCCACTATTACAGAAAAATTTTGTATGGGCTGAATAAAATAATTCAATATTTATTTTCTTCCATTTTCTTTCTTTGATCTATAGAGCATAAGCATCTTTTAAAAACTCACATTTCCATTGACCACATCAATTTCGTTAGAGCAGAAACTCCAAAACTTCATATTACTTAATAATTACTATCAATATCTAAGTCAATAAGAAATAAAACCAGATGTTCCTCCCCTCCCCCACTGAGATGGCTCCCTTGTCTGTCTGCTCGTTGTCTGCTTGCTGTGTCTGCTCATGGTCTCTGGTCGTTGTGTCTGCTCATCTTCTTTAGGAGGCATAGGGAACTGACCCAAGGACCTCCATGTGGGAAGCAGGCACCCAACTGCTTAAGTCATATCCGCTCCCCAAAACCAAATGTTTTTAAATGAAAAATGTTTTTAAATTCACACATCCTTACCTGTGTTTCTGCACTGCTTAATGAATGAAGATCCAAGGATGGATCTGTTTTGAGTTCAGGTTCAGGAGCTGCAATTGGGGCCTTTAAAATGATCTCTTCATCAAGACTGGTTCCAAATTCTATTTCTTTCTGACCTCCTTCAACTTTCTCTTTAGTTGACTCTACTTCTTTGCCTTCTTCCTCAGAGACCTGAGACTTGGGCCTTTTGAGAAATGAGGAGAACAGTCGTGACAGGCCCCTGCTTTCTGATGTCCGCTCCTTGTTCTTCGTCAAGTCTTCGTGTGTAGGAGTGTCGCCATTAGATGTTTTCAGCTTCTGCTCACACTGACTATCTCCCTCAGCTGCCGTTTGAGAAACCTCCTCCAGCTGAGTTTCTTGATCTACATTTGTGTCTACCTCACCCTCTTCCTTCTGTTGTTGGTGTGAATTTTCAGTGTCAGCCACTAAACTCTTCTCTGTTGTCATGATGTTGCTATTAAAAAGAAGGGGAACTCTCATAAGCAATACAAATAACTGTAGGCCAAACCCTAAATCAGATCAAGTGTGCCAAAATTAATAAACTTAGGTATTCAATCATCAACAAACAGTACTCTAACTTCATTAAACATAAGACTTTTCCATTAAAGTACAAAAATAGCTTAACTATATATCATCCTGAATAAATTATTAATACCTTGAATCACTTAAGATATGCATATAGAGCAGGGGTTCTTAACAAGGGGTCCGTGAGCCTGAATTGAAATTTAAAAAAACATTATTTTTGTGGTGACATGTTGGTGTGGGTGTGACATTTATTAAATAATACACAATATAGTGTGGACTTAGTAAGGGGTCTGTGGTTTTCACCTGACTGGCAAAGGGGGCCATGGAACAAAAGAGGTTAAGAACCCCTGATATATAGAGAGCTTACCTTAAAATAGTACCCACTGAGGCCACCTTAGTTGAAATGCATCATATTTTAAATTCAGTGCTCTGAACTATATCTAGAAAATAGTTTTATCCGTCTAAAAAACAGATCTTTTTCATATACTGTCCTTCAAGGGTATCATTCTGAAAGTGCAGGATTTGCAGGAATTATTTTCTGCAAAATTGTCTCCACCTCATGAGATGATGAGATTAAACATTTCCCCAACTCTTTATTATTTTCTTTTCTTTACATTTTTTAAAAATGCAGACTTCTCTATTAAAAACAGCAAATGTAGAACCCTGATTGTTATAAGCATTGCCAACTGCAGTTGCAAATAAAACAACTGCAAAAGAATTCTTTAGGTCTTCCTGTTACATTACCCAACTATAGCCTCTTTCAGAAGTATCCAATTTTATGTTCCTTAATACCTTTCTTCCTTCTGACAAACATGATTTTGAAAACTAAGCATTTTTTAAGAGTAGAAAGTAAAACGATCACAAATATATCTCAGCGAAAAAAAATTCAGGAGGCTAATGTCAATTCATTAGTAGGAGAGAGGGAGAAGTCAGCTGTAGACCATATATATTTCAAACCTGTTGATTTCCTAGCCTCTTGATCTCAAGCCTCACAATAATAGTCAAAAAGCATTGCTATGCCTAGTTTACAGAAGAATAACCAGCCTACATAGGGTGTTCACTAAATAATTTCAAGTAAATTTATTTCAAATATTCATTCAAATGAATGAAGCACCTAGCACCTGTGCTAGTGCTAAGGCTACAACAGTAAACAAAACAGACAAGGTCTGTGTCATTATGGAGTTTACATTCTTGATTCAGCTTTAATCAGCATAATGAAAGAAAAATTCAAGAGAAACCTTACTTAAAATATAAGCTAAACCTAGAATAATTGTGTGTAACTAGAACAAAGCAGTGTAAAGGGAAGAGAGCAAACATGTATTGAGCATTGTTTCTGTGCCAGGCATGTCAGGGGCATTATCTACATTATCTCAATTAAGACATTCAACAACTCTGAAAAGAAGAAAAATCACTTAACCTAATCTTATAGTTGAGGTACTTGAGACTCAGAAAGTAACTTAACCAAGATCACATTGCCAATTGGTGGCAGACCTCTATAAGTGGTACTGAAATAAACAAAGACATAGTAATAAAAGGAATAGCTTTTATACAGGCTCTTATTGCCAATCTGCTCAGTCTTTTATTTCAATCATTAAAAATATTTATTTAGAGAAATACATTTCTAGCCTCTTAATTACTAAGTCACCAAAATTACTCTGAACTAGTGAAATTTGTAATCCAGTCTTTATAAACACTGTAAAAAACATTTACCAACCCATATCCTTAATTTGTTACATCTGAGTAAAGCACGCTTGTATTTACATAAAAGAAACAAAATTTCTTTTTATATTAGAAGCAGTTGATTTTTCCAAAATTATTTTTCTTTAAAGTAATCATACTTGACAGGGAAAGAAAATTTGGATCCTGAAACTACAGGTTATTCTAAAAGAGTAATGATTTGACTGGAGAGCACAATTTACTTCATGTTTTCTTTGCAAAAAATAAACAGAAAATGCCGAGGATTTATAGCACTATTTTCCATAGATTTCAGATATGGCTTCATCATTCACCTGATGAATGGGAACAGAAACCACTTCTATATTAAAATTTTCCTACATAACAAACTTTACACCAAGATCTCTCATGGTCTGTAAGAAATTATAAAACTTTTGTGAAAGTTTTAGCAGATATGAAAATCACTTCAACTCTAAGTCTTCAATTTAAAGAGTATTTATTCTTGTGTTTTGTTATTTTTTTCTTACAGTTTTAAAAATAGAAAATATCTTCTAAGGCTATTCCTATGTAGCAGTTTGGCAGTTTGATAAAGTTATGAATTCCAAAAATAGATACTGGATTATGCTTGTAAACTGGTCTGCTAATCTGGGCATGATTAAGTTATGATTGGGACGTTGACTGGGCCACATCAGTAGGGCGTTGAGCCCCACCCCTTGGTGGGTGGGGTCTCAAAGATAAAAGACATTGCAAAGGACAGAGTTGTAATAGTTTTTGAGTTGGAGTTCTCATGTTGGAGTTTTGATGCTGGAGCCCAGGGAAGCGAGCAGGCGGAGGAGCTTGGTCGTGAGGAAGGAGAGAAGGCCCCGGGATAGAGATGAGTCATTCGCCTGATGGTCTACAGCTGGCCTTGTGGAGAGAGGCAAAGCCTAGGGAGCCTAGTAGTCTATAGCTGACCTTGTGGAGGAAACAAAGGGGCTGAGCCTGGAGCCCTGGGAAGAGAGGAACCCAAGAAGCCTGAACCTTCCCAGACATTGGCAGCCATCTCGCTCTAACACGTGGCAAGAGACTTTGGTGAGGGAAGTTAACTTATGCTTTATGGTCTGGTAACTGTGGACTTCTACCCCAAATAAATACCCGTTATAAAAGCCAACCAATTTCTGGTATTTTGCATCAGCACCCCTTTGGCTGACTAATATACCCTATAATTGCTTTCATGTGAAAAAGTGTCTCTAAGAAAGCAGCTGAATGAGTGTAAGTACCCTTCCGGTGTTTATTAAAAAACAACAAAAAGAAAAAAGCAGACGTTAACAATCTATATGCTATATGTTTACTTAACAATCTTGTTAAAATGCAGATTCTGATTCAGCAGGTTTGGAATGGGACCTGAGATTCTGCATTTTAAACAAGCTCACAGATGTTGCCAATGCTGCTGGTCCACCAACCACACTTTGAATAGCAAGGAATAGTAAAGAACTATTACAATTACTTTGGAACACACCTCAAAATGCCTAAGAAAGAAAGATGGCAAAAAGCTACTTTTAGAAAATGGAATGTAAACAGTGAGAAATATTTTACACATTACATGTTCAATTAATGTTTTCTAAATTACTGATGGAAAGAATGCAACATATTATTAAACATGGACATTAAACCATTAACATTTTTTAGAACTCTTTTTGGTGCTTAATCAGACCTTGAAACTTTAACCAGAAAGCTTTGCAGCCATTCAGTGTTCTGGGTGTCTCCATTGATAAAATGTCTTTGCCACATTTAGAAAGGAATGATCAAGATATATGACCAAATAATAATAGAATAATTAATCTATCAGTGCAGAACCAATGCATTTTGCCACATAGTTGGACATATGTGAAAAACAAGCTGGTCAAAGGTAAAGAAGAGATGAGAAAAGAATATAAAGAACAGTTTATAGAAAGTTAAAAAAGAGCACACAAGCAGAAGGGGAAAAGAATCCTATTGCGACATACTAAAACCAACATCAGGTAATAACATATTAAATGCTAGAAAGTAAATAAACAAGAATTCAGCCAATGCAGCATTCCTTGCAATTCAATCTATGCAAGGAAAAAATAGATAAAAATAAATGACTAAGGATAGTTTTTCTGCAACATTCTTTCCAACCATGCTTATATACAGAGCAATACTGCTAGTAACAGCCACAAAAGCAAAAAAAAAAGGTCAGGGGGGAATATATAATGAAACTGATAAACCAGACAGGTATTTCTGGTTAACTCTGAGGTTGATTAGAATTAAATAAACAAAAAATAATAGCAAATAGGAAAAAAAAGTCCTAATGGACCATTTACTAAAACCTCAAATAAACTTGCCCTGGTAAATCTGTCACATATACTTCACAATACAAATGATAGGATAGGTAACCAGAAGAAAAGATACAAAGAAGCCAAGCAGCAAAAAAAGAGGATAAATATTCTACAAACAGAGAAGCAGATGTGGCTCAAGCAATTGAGCTCCTGCCTACCATATGAGAGGTACAGGATTTGGTTCCCAGTGCCTCCTGAAGAAGACAAGCAAGACAGCAAGCTGGCACAACAGGCATGCGCAGCGAGCTGATACAACAAGATGATGCAACAAGGAGACACAAAGAGTAAAGACAATGAGGCACAACAAAGCAGCAAGCTGAGGTGGCCCAAGCGATTGAGCACCTCTCTCCTACATGGGAGTTCCCAGATTCGGTTCCTGGTGCCTCCTAAAGAGAAGACGAGCAGACACAGAGAGGACACAGCAAATGGACACAGACAGCAGATAGCGAGCACAAACAATGGGGGGGTGAATAAATAAATAAATCTTTTTAAAAAATTATTCTACAAACAGGCCCTTCCTGTGTAAATGATACTATTTTCATTCTGGATACAAAATCCAAAAGGAGTATCTATTTATGTCAGAATGAGATCTTTTAATTAAAACAAAACAAAACAAAACAAAAAAACACTAGCCCAGTTCTGAAGGACAAATGAATGATGAGCTCCCATTCCATCCTAATCCTAATCCTTCAAACCCTAAGAATTATACCCTACCTGGTATCAAAGATACACTTGTTTTAACGGTGCACATCTGCTGACCTCAGGCAAATCAGATCTTTAAAAACTCAAACCGAACAGACTGCAAGGGCCGGATAATATCTCATCTGTTTTGCATCTCTAACATTAGTACAGTCAGTGCTCCATTAATGCTTTTTGGGTGGAAAACTTTTTAAAAACTCTATAGGGAGCGGATGTGGTTCAAGCAATTGAGTGCCTGCCTCCCACATGGGAGGTCCCGGCTTCGGTTCCCAGTGCCTTCTGAAAAAGCAAAAACAAAACAAACAATAAAACCAACTCAGGGAAGCCGATGCAGCTCAGTGGTTGAGTGCCAGCTTCCCACATACGAGGTCCTGGGTTCAATCCCCAGCCCCTGGTACCTATAGTTTGTCACACCAAGAAAATTTCCCTGACAATTTCCATTTGGGGTTGAAGTTTAATGATTTAATTATTGGTATTATTCTTCAAATTAGTTCACTTAACATCTATTAGTATTTTCTGGGTGTTAATCATGTATAAAGCTTTGGCTTAGCTCTCTGAGAGGGGCCGAAAAAAAACAAAACACAGCTCTTAGGGAAATAAGACATATACATAAATAACTGAAAAACAAGTACCTGTCAAGGCCTCATGAGCGGTACCAACTAAGCATGACGGAACTATAAGTGAGAACTTTCAGCTAAGGGGATCAAGAAAGGCCACGTGGAAAATACGGTTTTTAAGATATGCTTTGATGGATGAGCATAAGATGTCAATGGAAAGAAACGAAGGGAAGAGGGAAAATGGAATATCAGGCAAGGGAAATGGCATTAGTAAGAATATTGTAGCTATTCAGTGACTAGCAAATAGTCTAAACTGGTTGGATACTACAGCTACAATGGGTTACAATAGAGAAGTTGGAAGAGTAAAGTTAACATAAAGATACCATTTAAAATGAGACTCTAACTGAAATAATAAAATAGGAGCTACCATTTATGAAGTACCTACTAAATGTCATACATTATTCTATATGCTTTACCATGTTATCCTACAACCATGCTGAGGTAGACATTCTCATTTCCCAGATAAATAAATAGGCTTTGGGATATTAAAAATCTTGCCTCCAATCACAAAGCTAAGCCATACTTTGAAAAAACTATTAATATATGGCAGAGTGGTGATTCTATTGTAAATTCTTAGGCTACTGTCTGCTTCTGGAAAGCCTGGTGCTGTAAATACTTCAGATAATACAATCCCACTGTTCTCTGCAAGAAACCGCCATATCTGTTGAGAATTTATGGGCAGGTTATTCAATCTGGCCAAGAACACCTTCCTTCCCACAAATTTCAAGTTCCTCACCCAGGTACATATTTCTCTTTCCATACCGTGTATGTGGAGCTAGAATGGGGAGATGGGGAAAGATAGGCAAAAGAGATTATAAAGGGACTTGAATATCATGGTAAATAGTTTGGACTTTATCCTAAAGGCAGTGGAGAGTCACTGAAGGTTTCTAAACAGGGAAGTGGATAAATAAAATGGAGGTGAGAGTGGCTAACGGCAGAGAGAAACTCAACAAATGATTGGGTAAATTCAGGTTATCAGTGAATATTCACAATGGGAATCCCTAGGGAAGATGAAACCAATACCGGACAGAGAAACTTGAAAAGCCTTGCAACCAAAGCTTAAGAACTAATGCCACCTTTAGTTTCTCTAGCTTATTCTCATTAGCATGCTTCTCATTTGCCCATGCAGTTTCAAATCTGAGCCAGGAGGCATTTTTATAATACACCTCCTTGGCCCATTCTGATAAATGGTGTAAGAAAAGAAGTATGGCAATAGAATCAAAATAGGAAAGAGAAGAAAAGATGGATATTTCCCAGGCATCTCAATACAACATGTCCAAATTTAAAATTATTCTCTCCACTCTGTTTTCACCATCTCAGAAAATGGCCTATCACACCAATCTAGTAGCTCAAACCAGAAACCTGTCATCCTTATCTCAGTCCTCTCCATTTCCCTTCCTAATCAAATCCATTTATTAGTCCTATAGAGTCCTATAGAGTCTACATCCAAAA
>JAQZBX010055293.1:0-18454 GCA_029593785.1 Cabassous unicinctus | reverse complement strand
AGTGTCCCTGTGTGCATACTGGGGCACATGTATGTCAGTGCCAGTCTATCCTGTGAAAGTCTGAGAGACTAAGCTGGGGAATGTGTCTTGGGCTTGCCCTCCCAGAGTTTGTCCTGAAGGCAGTGAAGCCATTTGCAGACAGGACAATGTGAGAAACAATTATTTTGAAACAGCCTGGGGCAAAGGCCTACCTGCATTAAGTCAACTCAAAAGAACATCCAGGAAGGGAGGAGATCTGTTCCAAAGGGAGTAGAGGGAACATTCACTCAAATTCCTGTGGACTGTAAACAGGGAATTTCTTGGGCCTCTAGTGAGCAAGAGAAGAAACAGGCTCCCCAGTTCAGGCTCCATGTAGACTCAGATAAGACAGAGAGGACCCTGTACTTCCTATATGCCTGGGGCTGATCTGCTTGATAGGAAGGCTAATCTTTGAAGACCACCAGCCAAAGCAGAGCCAATTGGTAGAGAGAGTGAAAGGTGCTTTTTGCCTTAGATTGTTTGTTCTGATTGGCTCCTGGCATTGAAGAAAATCTCTGTCTTATCACTAGCTGGATACAAACTTAATGGACAGCCCCGGGACTACATCCGAGAGTTAACACTTTAAAATATTAAAATGTACAGTGTGCAAAAAAAAAGATTACAAGACAAACAAAGAAACAGGATATCATGGCCCATCCAAAGGAACAAGATAAAAATCCACAATCCATCAATGAAGAGGGTCAAGACTTTGAACTTACCAGAGACTTTAAAATAATGATCTTCAATATGTTCAAGGAGAAAAAGGAAAATATGGAGGAAGAACTGAAGGATATAAGGAAAACAATAAATAAACAATATGGGACTCTTTCCAGAGAAATACTGGAATTGACGAACACAGTATCTGAAATGAAAAATTCCCTAGACAATTTCAACAGCAGACTGGAGGTGACAGAGTAAAGAATCAGTGAACTTGAAGACAAGACATCTGAAATGATTCAGGCCTAGGAGTAGAAAGATAAAAGAAAAAAATGAATAGAGCCTAAAAGACCTGTGAGACATCGTTAAATGTACCAATATATGCTTTATGGGCGCCCCAGGAGGAGAAGAAAAAGAGAAACGGGCAGAAGGAATATTCAAAGAAATAATGGCAGAAAGTGTCACAGATTTAATGAAACACACGAATATGCGCATTCAAGAAACCAGACGAACCCCAAACAGGATAAATTCAAAGAGAACCAGGCCCAGACACATAGCGATCAAATTTGTACAAGGACAAGGAAAGGGTTCTGAAAGGTGTAAGAGAAAAGCAATAAGTAATGTACAAGGGAATCCCAATAGGTGCCAATTTCTCATCAGAAACCATGGAGGCAAGAAGGCACTGGTAGGAAATATTTAAAGTTCTGAACGAAAACAGCTGTTAACCAAGATTTTATATCTGGCAAGACTTTCTTTCACAATTAAGGGAGAGATTAAGGCATTCCCAGATAAACAAAAGCTGAGGGAATTTGTCACCCCTCGACCTGCCCTACAAGCAATGCTAAAGGAAGTTCTTCTAGGCTGAAAGGATAGGAGACTAGATGGTGGATCAAAACAGCATAAAGAAATAAACACCTCTGCTAAAGTAACCATATGGGCAATTATAAATGCTAGTACTATTGTATTGTTATATAACTCCACTTGTTTCATACAGGTGTTAAAATGCAAATGCATAAAAAGTATGATAAATTGATGGTTTTGGGAAAAAATGAAGGCAAAATAAAGACAATCCCAGATAAACCAATCAGAATTTGTTGCTAGCACACCTGCCTTACAAGAAATACTAAAGAAAGTTCTTCAGGCTGAAAGCAAGTGGCACCAGTCAGTAATTCAAATCTCCATGCGAAAAGAAAGTGTGCTAGGATGGGTGATTATAAAAGACAGTTTACTTGCATATTTCTTCCATTTTCTCTTTGATTATTTAAAAAGCAATTGCATTAAACAATAGCATATAATTGTGTTTTTGTAACTTTATCATATAGAAATGTAATACATTTGACAATAACAGCACAAAGGAGGTGGAAGAAAAATAACTGCATGGGAGTAAAGAAATAGCACCAGATAATAAGTCTAATTCATAGAACAAAATAAAGAGAAACAAAAATGGTAAAGAGGAAGGTTATAATAAATAAAAAAACTCTATAAATGTATACTTTTTCTCTTTTCCTTGCTTCTTTAAAACACATACAATTACAAAATGTAATAATTATGAAAATGCCTTGCTGAGTTTGAAAGATATAAAGATGTAATATGTATGAGAATGATAAAACCAAAAAGGAGAGGAAAAATAGAGGAACAGAGGTGTAAAGTTTTTACATTTTACTAGAATTATGTTATAAGTCTGAAGTAGATTCTTATGAGTCAAGATGTATATTAAAAGCTCTAGAGTAGCCACTAAGCAAAAGAAACAAGTATATATATGGTTAAAAGTCATTAAAGTAATTAAATTGTTATACTATAAAATATTCATTTAATTCAAAAGAAGGGAGTGATGGAGGAATAAAGACATGAGACATAAAGAAAATGAAAAGCAAAATGGCAGATATAAATCCATCTATATCAATAATAACATTAAATAAGAATTGATTAAGTAATCCAATAAAATGAAGAGATTGTCATACTGGATTAAAAGTGAACAAGATTCAATTATAAATTCAAAGAGACAGATTGAAACTAAAATGATGGTAAAAGATATATCATGCAAACAGCAGCCATAAGAGAGGTGAAGCAATTCTACTAATATCAGACAAAAGAGCCTTTAAAGCAAAAAATGTCAGAGTTAAAGAGGACATTTTGTAATAATAAAAGAGATAATCCATCAAGAAGATATAACAATGTAAAAAATATACACACCTCATAACAAACCATGAAAATATGTGACGCAAACTCTGGTGGAATTGAAGAGAGAAATAGACAATTCAATTATAATAGTAGAATTAAATATACCAATTTCAATTATGGATTGAATAACTAGGTAGATTAACAAGATATATAAGACTTGAACAAAACTATAAAACATAACTAACAGATATTTGTAGAATATGCAGAGTACACATTCTTCTCAAGTGCACCTGAAACATTCTACAGGATAGGCCATATGCCAGGCCACAAAACTAGCCTCAATAAATTTTATAAGGATTGAAACCATACAAAATATGTTCTCCTACCACAATGGAATGAAATTAGAAATGAATAATAGATTTTTGGAATGCATAATATGTGCATATTAAGCAACACTCTTTTTTAAAATATACTTTTTAATTTTTTTAAAAAGATACTTAGATTACAAAAATGTTACATAAGAAATATAGGGGATTCCCATATGCCTCACTCCCTACCCCTCCCATGTTTTCCCACATTAACAACATCCTTCATTAGTGTGATACATTTGTTACAATTGATGAACACATTTTGGAGCATTGCTACTAAGCGTGGATTATAGTTTACATTGTAGTTTACACTCTCTCCCACACAATTTTGTAAGTTATGGCAAGATATATAATGGGCTGTATCTGTCATTGCAGTGTCATTCAGGACAGTTCCCAAGTCCCCAGAATGCCCCCATATTACACCTGTTTTCCCTCTCCCTCCCCTCAGACCTCCATTGGCCACTGCCTCCACATCAATGATATAAGTTCTTCCATTCCTACAATCACAATAAATCTATAGTAGAATATCAGTAAGTCTCCTCTAGTCCATCATTCATTCTGAATCAGAATTCTGGGATGGTGATGCCCACTCTGCCTCTAATTGAGAGGGGGCTTAGATCCCATGGGGCAGATGGATGGGACTATCTTGCTTGCAGTTGCAGACTCTCTTTGTTCCTTGGGATGGTTGTTGTCCATCAACATCTCTTGTTTGTTGTCCTGGGTGGGTCCAATGAACTGTAGAGTAGGTAGGCAACACCCTTTTAAATATGCATTGAGTCAAAGAAGAAATAACAAATGTAATTAGAAAACACTTTGAGATTATTAAAAATGAAAACCTACATAGCTATAATTATAGGATGTAATTAAACAATGCTTAAAGGGAAATTTATAGTTGCAAATGACTATGTTAAAGAAGATCTGAAATTAGTATCCTAACCTTCCACCTTAAAAACTAGAAAAAGAAGAGCAAACTAAACCTAAAGCAAGAAGAATGAATAAAGAAATAAAGATTAGAGTAGAAATAAATGAAATAGAGACTAGAAAAGCAATAGGGGAAATCAATGAAACCAAAAGTTTGTTATTTGAAAAGATCAACAAAGATAACAAACCATTACCTAACCTAACCAAGATAAAAAAGAATATTCAAAATAGTACAAGAAGGAATGAGCAAGGGAAAATCACTACTGCTGTTACAGATAAAAGAAGGATTATAAGGGAATATACCGAATAACTATATGCCAACAAATTAGATAATTTAGATTAAATAGACAAATTCCTAAAAAGGCAGAAAGTATAAAAACTGACTAAAAAAGAAATAGAAAACCTGAATAGGCCTATAGTAAGTAAAGAGAAAGGATTTTTAATTTTAAAAATTCCCAGAGATAAACCCAGGCCCAATTGACTTCACTGATGAATGCTATCAATTATTTGAAGAAGAATGAATAAAAATACAAACTCTTTTAAAAAATAAAAGAGTAGGAACACTTCTAATGCATGTTATGAGGCCAATCTTACCCTGATTCTAAAGCCAGACAAAGATATCACCAGAAATGAAAACTCAGATAAATATATCTTGCAAATATAGATGCAAAAATCCTTTACAATATACCAGCAATTCAAATTCAGCAATATATAAAAAAAGGATTATAAACCATGACCAAGTGAGCTGTATCCCAGGAATGCAAGGTTGCCTTACCACTGGCAATCAATTAATATAATACACCATATAAATAGAATAAAGGACAAAAACCAAGTTATCAACTCCATAGATGCAGAAAAAGCATTGATAAAATCTAGCACCCTTTCATGACAAAAACACTCAACAGACTGAGAACTTACTCAAACTTGTACTAATGTCTATAAAAATCCCACAGCTTACATCATACTAAATGGTGAATGACTGAATACTTTACTCATAAGATCAGAAACAAGATGAGGATTTTGCTCTTGCCACTTATATTAAACATTGTTCTGAAGGTTTCATCCAGGGCATTTAGGAAAGAAAAAGAAATAAGGACATCCAGATTGGAAAGAATAAAAGTAAAACTTTTTCTACTTGCAGATGACATAACCTCATGTATAGAAAGTCCTAAGGAATCCACTAAAAAATATTAGACTAATATACCAGTCAGCAAAGTTGCAGGATATGCAATCAGTATACAAAAATTTCTTGTATTTCTATATGCTAGTAATGAACAAATCAAAACCTAAATTAAGGAACTAATTCCATTTATAACAACATAAAATAGAATAAAAGACTTAAGAATAAATTTAACAAAGTGCAAGCTGTATACGTTGAAAACTACAAACCATTGTGGAAAGAAATTAAAAACATCTAAATAAATGAAAAGACATCCCAATTTAATCATAAACCTTACTATGTGTAAGATTGCAATTCTTCTCCAAATTATCTAAAGATTCAGTGCAATGTCTATCAAAATACCAGGTGTGTGTGTGTATGTACACAGAAATTGAGACGCGGATCCTAATATTCACATGGAAATACAAGGTGCCCAGGATTGCCAAAACAACCTCAAAAATGAAGGATAAAGTTGGAATCTCACTTCCTGATTTCAAAATTTACTCTAAAGCCATGCTAATCAAGACTGTGATATTGGCTACAAATGGACATATATGTCAATGGAAAAGAACCGAGAGTCCAGTAGTAAATCCTTACTTACATTTATGGTCAATTTATTTTTTCTTTAAATTTCTAAAATTAGGTTTATAGAAAAATCATGTAAAAAATATAGCTATCAAAGAGCGAATGTGGCTCAAGAAGGTGAGTGCCCACCTCTCACAAGAGAGGTCCAGGGTTTGGTTCCCAGGTCCTCCTAAAGAAGACAGACAAACCAAGCAGACAATGAATGGGCATTGAGCAAACACAACGAGCAGACAATGAGCAAAAACGAGTAAGACAATGAGTAAACAATGAGCAGTCAGCAAGCAAAAACAAAACAATCAGAGAATGGATATGGCTCAAGCAGGTGAGCGCCTGCCTCCCACATGGGAGGTCCCGGGTGCCTTATAAAGGAAAAACAGACAACCAGCATATAATGAGCCAAAACAACGAGGAAACAGACGAGGGGGTCATCTCGGGGTGGTGGTGGGGAATACAGCATTTCCATATAACCCCCTATTGTTGACACTTTGCATTAGAGTGATACTTTTGTTACAACTGACAAAAGAATATTATAATTGTACTATTAACTATAGTCCATAATTTACATTAGGTGTATCTTGTCCTATATACCATGCTATTATTGACACCACATTTGTTATAATTCATGAAAGAACATTTTTATATTTGTACTATTGACTATAATCCATCATTTACAATAGGGTTCACTGTGTTATACAGTCCAATGATTTATCTTTTAATTTTTATTCTAGTAACGTATATGCAACCTTCAATTTCCCCTTTTAACCACATTTATATATAAGTCAGTGCTGTTAATTAAATTCACAATAATGTGCTACCATAACCACCATCTATTTCCAAAAGTATACCATCAACCCAAATAGAAATTCTATACAAATTAAGCATTAATTCCCAATCTCTTGCCCCAACTGAGACCCTGGTAACCTATATACTGGATTCTAACTCTATGAGTTTGCTTAAATGTTTTTTTCTATAAATGGTGCTGGGACAATTGGATACCCACATACAGAAAAATGAAGTTGGAGTCCTACCTCACACCTTACACAAAAACTAACTTAAAATGGGTTGTAGACTTAAATGTAAGAGCTAAAATTATAAAATTCTTAGACAGCAACATGGGTATAAATTTCTGTGAACTTGGGGTGAGCAATGATTTCTTAGATGTCACCAAAACCACAAATGATAAAATTAAAAAAAAATTAAATTGTACTTCATCAAAATTAAAAACTTTTATGCTTCAGAGGACGCTATCATGAAATTGAAAAAGATAGTGAATAAAATGGGAGAAAATACTTGCCAATTATGTATCTGTTAAGGGACTTGTATATATTGAGAATATATAAAGAACTCATACAACTCAATAATTAAAAGACAAACCAATTAAAATAGGCAAATAATTTGAATACCCATTTCTTCAGTGAAGTTATACAAATGACCTGTAACCAAATGTAAAGATTTTCAAAATCACTAGTCATTAGAGTTATGGACATCAAAAGTAGGATGGCTGTCATCCAAAGGATCAAAAAGACAGAAAAGAACCAGCATTAATGAGGATGTGAAGGAGAAATTGGAACCCTCATATATTGCTAGTAGGAATGTAAAATAGAATAATCACTTTGCAAAAAAAATTGGGTTGTATTTCAATTGTAACCTAAAGTTACTATATGACTTAGCAATTCCACTCTTAGGTAACTACCCAAGTGAGATGAAAGCATATGTTCACTCAAAAACTTGTACATAGATGTAAATAGTACCACTTTTCATAATAGCCAAAGAGTAGAAATTACTCAAATTTCCATCAAGTGATGAATGGATAAACATAACGTGGTATATCTATACAATGAAATTCTATTCATCAATAATAAGGAGCGAGGTATTGATAAATAGAGATGAACCTCGAAATCGATGTTCTAAGTAAAAGGAGCAAGCCACAAAGGATCACATATTTTATGACTCCATCTATGTGAAATGTCCAGAATAGGCAAAGCTATAGATACAAAAAGTAGATTAGTGAAGTCTTAGGGCTGGGGTTGAGGGAATAGGGGGTGGTTGGGGTGAGATAGGGGTAATGGGTGGTGACTACAATGGGTATAGGGTTTCTTTTTGGTTGACACAATGTTCTAAAATTAGATTGTGATGATCTTTGCAACACTCTAAATTTACAAAACCTACTAAACTGTAGACTTTAAAAGGGTGAATTGCATGGTATATGGATTATATTTCATTAAAGTTGTTAAGAATAAATAATATGCGGAACTGTATTAATCTTAGGTTTGAAAGCACTCTGGCTCTTTTTAATGTTATTTATTTCATCATCTAATTTTCCCCTCAAAAAGCAATACAGTTTACAAATGTGAAACCTGAGATACAAAGAATTTATGTTGCTTTTCCAAGGTCGCCTAGCTGAACCTGATTGCCAGGAATCAAACTCAGACACATCTCCTGACTGTGTACAAGGGCGATTAACAATAGGCTGGGGGAAATTGTGGAAGGCAAGAAAAGCAAACCATTTTCAATAAACATATTCAGTTGTGATAATCTGGGATAAAAAAGGCAAGCTGGTGTGAGAGAAGTTTTTATTGCCTGCCTTAGGGGCTTCAGAACTGCTTGTAGTTGATAAAACCATTCAGGCTGAGGATTTGGGGCAAGGGCTTAAGCCCAGTTCTTTGCAGTGTACATGACCACAGAGGGAGATAGCAGGTGACTTAAGTCTTTAGTATGAATCATTGTAGGTGGAGAGAAACACAAAATGACAATGTTAACAACTGCCAAAGCTTCTCTTTGGGAGTTTATTGATATTACTAAACGATAGGAGTAGAAAATTGATGGAAGCAAAGGCAAACAGCCTTTTAAGGGTGGATTAATTTGGCATCTTGTTTTTCTGCCAGTCTCATTATAGTACTTGACAGGAAAATAGATGCATTTGATGGCATTTATTCTTTGCAGCATAGCCATCACTTCAGCAATATTATCACTTTTGATTTTTCAATTTTTGCTGAAATGATGTTTGATGTAGTTTTGTTCTCATTATGGAGTCTCTGTCTCAATTTGCTGAGAAAGATTGCAACCCCAGTGAAGTATGGCAGAAAATTAATTAATTTCTGTGGCTATTTAAAGATCATTCAGAGAGAACATCAAGTGGTATTTTCTAGATGGTCTGACTTTGATTTCAATATTCTCTTCGCAGGATGACACAGAATTCATGAATGGATAGCATCAATTGAAAACTTGAAATTCATGGGGCTCCCTTGTCCTAGCTCAGGCAGGTTTGGTTCCTCAAGAAACTAGTGGGGAGTGGGAAGCAACTGAGAAAGCGGGAAGGAGTTTGGGCAAACAAACCTGGCTATTGAGGACGACTCCAAAAGACAGCCTTTTTGACATATTGTTCTAATATGCAATGTCAAAAAGCATGTTTATCTTAGACCAGGTCCAATTACATGGTGGGAGAAGGTCTTCTAATCCTGTAGCTGGGATTCACAGAGCTGCATGTATAAGTTATCAGGTAGGAGAGGCTACTGTGGTTCCAGGCAATTCACCAGCGGGGGAGCCATTGGGGTCATTCAACTCTCAGGAACAAGTAACTGGTGAGATGTCAGGGCCCCACCCAAGTGGGCTGTGGTTCCAATGAGATTTTGTTGCCAATGGAGCACTGAAGTTTTGGGCAGAAAGGAACAGTATGGAAGCTTCTTGGGTAGACTGTGTCATTATGAGGTGGGGCTTACATGAGCTGTGAGGCAGCGCCCATATGGTACACTGGATACTGTGTCAATGACAGCAAGGCTAATTCCAGACCCTTTGGAAGTTGGGCCAAGGCTGTTGATGTAACATACCCGGATGAGGCCTGAAAGAAGAGCTGGGCTTTGGGATCTCCCGATGGGAGCTGATGGGAAAACCAGGGGCTGACCCCCTCACAGATGGGGCTAGCACTCATTATCGTTGTCATCAGACACATGGAATAAGACACAATAGAGTATAGTGATCATGAACGCCAAATCCATCAGAGAGTCTGAAGTTTGGGTTTCATCTCCTCTTGCTTACTATTTGTGTGACTGTGGATACATTACTTAACTGCTCTGTGCCTCAGTTTCCTCTTTTGTACAATGGGGTTTAAATGATACTTATTTCCTGCAATAGTTGTGGGTGTAAAATGAGAAAATTCACATCAGGAGCACATGATAACGTGCCCATAAATGTTAGCTATTCTTAAAGCTGCTATTATTAAATCCGTCCCTCCAAGCCTAATCAATGACTCTGTCACCTAGGCTTTGATCTAGCTAAAAAGATGGGACATTTTTCAATTAAATCAGTTCAACAAGCTACAGTGATATAACACCTTGCTACTGGAAGTATAGTCTGCAAATCAGAAGCATCAGCTGATAATATGTTAAAAATGCAGAATCTCAGGCTCTACCCCAGACTTCCTGAATCAGAATCTCTATTTAAGCAAGATCTACAGATTATTTGTTTGCACATTAAAGTTTGAGAAGACTTGCATAATGTATTACTTTCAGATTTGTATCCTGCTTTCACCAATCATTAGCTGTACCACCTTGGTCAAGTTACTTAACTTCTGTTAGTATCTTTCCCCATCTATAAAAATAGAATATGTGTTATCTGATGTTTGTTCAGTATATGCAATAACACGTTATTGTCCTTAACACAGGGCAGACAGAGCAAACTCACTGATTGAAGGAAATAATAATGACAAGTAATTTCCAGAGCCTCAGATGTGGTCAGCTATAACTAGGCTATTGGCTTCCTAAATCATCTATCGATAGAGTTTTAGGTAACTAAACTGTCATTCCTATTATTTTAAAAATTGGAATATGTATATATATATATTTTATAAATAGGGTTGGCAAACTTTTTTGTAAAGGGCCAGATAGTAAGTATCTTTGGCTTTATGGGCCCCATGGTCTCTGTCATGACTATTCAACTCTGCCATTGTTGTGGGAAAACAACCATAGACAATAGGTAAATTAATGGGCCTGGCTGTGTGCCAATAAAAATTTAATTATAAAACATGTGAGATCCGTTTATTAGGAAACAAAAGCAACACTTGAGGCAGCTCTTGGAGTTCGTCCCAAGCCCTTTCGTCAAGGTCTTTGGGAACCCAGGAGGGAAGCAGATGATCATAGCATTCATTGGCCGTCCCTCGGATCTGACAAGTGAGCAGTGAGGAGGAGGACACATCTTTTGGATGAAGTGGGTATTGCTTCCTGTCATCACCAAGGTCGTGCTTATGGAGCAGCTCTTCTCCTGGGGCAATCTTTCCTCACTCGGTGCTGCTTCACCCAAAGAGCCTTCCTAGCCCCCGTCCACTCTGTTCAAATCTTGCCAAGAGAGTCACATCATATTCCCATGAAACAGTCTTTAAGCAATGTAAGTCATACATGGATGATTTTTTCATGACCTTGTACCAGAGATCCCAGCGGATTTAAATACGAGGTTTTGGTTCAAAGGGGAACTGAGCAAGGGAGTGTTTTCTCATAAACTGAATGGTCTTAGTTGGAAGACTTGCTGGGACTCTCTTTGATCAAGAAAGGACAGGGGGATAAGGAGAGACTTGGAAGCCCTAGGAGGACCGATCGAGTTGTAGAAGCAGTGTTTTAGGTATTAGTAAATTTGTGCTAAAAGTTAGGCTACCATAGTCAGGAAGTGGGTGGGGTCTTGGCAGCAGCATTTTTCCTTTCAGGGGAGTTGGTATGGGTTAAGTCAGAGCTTCAGCAAGCAGAAGCACCAGGCCCCAGCTCAACAGGAAAGGAAGCTGGCAAAGGTTTTCGGGTCCCAAGCCAGCAGGCAGCGGGAACAAACTCAGTACTGGAGCTAAAGCTCGGAAGTAGGGAATGGGCACACCAGTGGGAGACAGGAGACAGCCGCAGCTCCAAGAGGCTCTTAGTACGACCGTCAGACACGCTCTCGTTGCAGCAGGTTGTAAGGCTTGTCTGCCTGCCATGGGGCACAGAAGTGTCAAGTAGGGACTGGCTGGCACAAATCCCAGGATTTGTATACATCATTTTGAGTTTCTGTGCATGATGGCATCCTACAAGTTACTGTGCATACTTTAAATCGCAGGACTTTGCCTAATCAAAGATTGCTGATGATGCTGTGCTCGGCCAGGAAAAGGGAAACTCACCTGTGTGCGTGCTCACAGGACTTTTCTAGCAGTCTGCCTTTCCTGAGGGTTTCTTGGCACCTGTTGCACTCTAAGAGCTGGGTACACAGAGGATTGTATCAGGCAGGGTTCATCAAGGAGACAAAGATCTCATCAGATGTTTTAACAGGAAAAACTTCTTCCTAGGTTCATAGTATTCTTAAAGTATAACCTTGTTAACTAATAAAGTAAAACGGCAAAAAGAAAACACTGAGGGCTCAGGGAAAGAGAAACTAGAGGAAGCAGCCTCCACTGCTGTGGCTAGGGAAGCAAACAGAAGAAATTGGAATAATTAAGACGGAGCCTGCAAACTTAAAAGCTCAGAAGAGGATCCTCATAGGGCTGAAACCCAGATCTCTCTGGATGGTTGTTGGTGTTTCAAAGGGGAGAGTTGTGAAACTGGTTCTACAGCATTGGGAAAACAGAAAATTGCATTTAGCTGTTATCTTGGGATGGAAATGCCAGTGCAGTGGTGAAGAAGTGTTGGTGGAGGATGCCCACAGGAAGCAGACAGGTAGAGCAAGGCCCTCCTGCCTCCAGCCTTGCAATTGCATCAGAGGCCTAATGCAGAGCCAGCGAACAGAGCCGAAATGGGCATCGCAGAGTCCCAGCACCCGCATTACAAACCAGTGCATGGAAGGGTGGGTCAGGAGCTGAAGAGAGCGAATCAGTAACCTGCATGGTTTTGTCTGTTTTTCTGGGACAAGCTTTCTGGGGATGATGGTCCTGTTTGTCCAGCGAGATGAGAAATTACTTAGGAGCATCTTACCAATTTCTCTCTCCCAGCACTCATCCACAAAGAATCCCATGGTAAGTGCTAAATAAGCACTGCTGATCGACTGACTGCCAGGTTGAATTGGGAACTCTAGACTTCCATGGTCCTGTAGATGGGAATGAATGCAGTGACACATGTTCCTACCTTTATCTTTCTTCTAGAAAAATATATAAAAGCCATGCTACTCTAGCCCACACATGAATGGGCATGAAATGATTAAATGACAAATGTCAGTGTAGCCAGCGAAAATGTTTGATCGTATGACAAGAAAATCCAACAGAGGCAATGAATTCTGCTGGGAGGCATTGTGGGATAACACACATGGTAGAAAATGTTCTAACCCTTTCAGATATTCTGGGAAGTTCGAGAAAGAGCTCCAGCTCCTCCACTGCTGCTCAGGGAGAGGAACCATGCTGAGGTAGTTATCTCATTTTACATGACTTGGGGCTCCCAGTTGGCCATTCTGAGAAGACTAAATATTACCTTGATGTAATCAACATCTTCATTTTTTTTTTCCATAGTTTTTTTTTTTTCCTCCAAATCCGGGGTTAGGGGGATCTTGTCCTTGACAGTTAGCAAAAACCTTTTTGAATTTCTCCAAGGCTTTTCAGAATGGGAAAGGCAAAATCTAGAGCAGTTGTTAGAAGAGGAGACAGGATATTAATCATAAGAATCAATCAACATAAACAACAGTCAGAATTTCCTGTCAAAAACAATAACTACTAGGAACTTAAAATGAACCTTTTAAAGTATAGTTTGAGTATGTCAAAAGCCCAGAGAATTAATAGAATAATTTGATGAAAGAAAGGAGGCTCTACAAATCTGGGCATGAAATAATTTTGTCATTTTACATATAAAGACCCACATTCTAATTTTACTTCTTTAGCACGTTATTTTTATAACAATTTGATGAAAATGATTTATTAATATACCTTTATATGAATACAGTTATACATAGAAAGATATATAGATGTGAAATACTTAATGATTTAAAGCTTTTAACTGCAGCTTTAAAATAATTTAACTTAGTATGCGAAATAAAAACTGTTATCTTTATTTGCAATATGAACTCTATTTTAATAAACAAACACAAAATCATACCCATTATCTTGAGTATATATTTGTTTTATTCTGAAATTATTGTACCTCATATAAATAACCATTTATATTATTACCTTTAATCAAAGTACCACCTTTTCTTTCCCCCGGATATAAGTGAAAACAAGACAGAAGACCAAAAAACACTTTAGCTAATTCTGCATGAGTACTTATAGTCATTTAACAATTTTGAAAAAGCAAAATTAACATAAATGTGTTTTCTTTCAAAGGTATTTTTATAGTTTGTTAATCTGCCGACATTTTAGGGAATAATGGTTAATTTAAATTATGTTTTGTAACCATTATTTTATATTTTCTCTTCTTTTTTGTTAGAAACTCTATAGGCATTCAAAGATTAATTAAATTAGGTCTAAGATCTTAAAGTGAGCTAAACATTTGGAAATTACAATTTAACTAATATTAAATTTCTGTGATATTTTATAGCATTATAAGAACTTCATAAAATTAAACCCTTTAAAAGGCAGAGATTATTATTATTTCACTTAGCTCAACAAAATTTTATACATATACTTTTAAATTTTAAACAAGTTAGGAAAGAGTGGAAAATTATTGAACTAATAAAACTAATGTAGAAAATTTAGGAAGTTTGAATAAAGAAAAATTTCTCTCTTGAACAAACCAAATTATTTTGCTAGCATTATTTTTATATAGTAAACTAATATGAATGTCTCTGAGTCATATCAAAATTCTTCTTTAACTTGAAACAAAAACTTTTTCCCATTTTCTTGTAGTTATATTAACAAGGGCTATTATGTAAATATACTTTTCAATGTCCACAAAAAAGAGTGTTTAATAACATTTTAATTTCTTTTATACAATTTTGACTATTTATCCATACTAGATATTCCTAAAGTGTATGCATAACAACTTAATGCTTTTTATTATCAGTTAATCTTTACAGTTTCTCAAGAGAGGGAAAAGAAAAGGAGAGGAACAGAATTTTAAAAAGTTAGTCGGCAACAGGCAAATACATAATGATCACTGTAAAAACCAATTATGTTTTCTATGAAAGGGGAGGGTAAAAAGCTTAGATGTAGGAAAAAAGTGTTTGAAACGTACACACACACACACACACAAAGCGTGACATACAGCTGTTTTTGACATAATATGGATCATGACAGTTTTTTAAAGCCATATGATTAAATCTCTAGCCTTTATTTATCCCCAAAGTGTGGAGATGAAGGACATGTCTCTCACGTTAAACAAATGATCTCTCTTTCAAATAAATGAGACAAAGAACCTCCTCACGAGGGTTTCTTCCCTTTTTGCTTTCAGGTTCTGCTCAAATGTATAATGTTATGTCAAAAGCCTCTGAAAGTAACCACTGCAATTCCTAATTGTCTCTTGTGAAATTGTGATAGTTAGAGAGCTAAACGCACAAGTTAGCATTGTAGTGAGATAGCAAGAAGGAAGCAGGTGTTCAGGTGGCTGATCAGATGCGTCAGATTGAGAACACTTCATGGGAACCGAGGCCGTCCCTAAGGATGGTGCTTGGGTAGCTTCGTATCTCTGGAGCTTGGCTAAAGGCCAGTCATCACCACTCAGGGACTAGACAAGACCTCTTGATTTGGGGCAGTCGACACTAACCAAAGCAATTCTCAGAGACACAGAGATAAGACTGCGGGGAAAGTCCTTATAAGGTTTTGAAAAGGTGACTTGGGGCAAAATTTTTTCAAAGGACAATGATGTAAGAACATCTGGTGGACTGGATGTGTGTGCGTTCTATCTGTATTTACTTGTCCTCTTTTAGAGAAACAACACTTAAAAACCAAACAAGAAGAAATATCATTGCTGGTGTTAGAAGGCCAGAAAACAATTTTACCACGGAGCAATACAAATCTGATCATATAATAACAACAATTGTAATAAATTCTGAGGAACCACGTTCCTAAGCAAACAAAACAAATATGCTAAAGGGCTTCAACAAAATACCAGAGCTCAATTCAGGGCGAACTTACCTTCCAGCCAAGGCCAGGTGGCACCCTGGATAAGTAGAGTCACAAAGAGTCTCAGATGTGTACACAACTACTGAGTCAAAGGTTTCAGACCAAGGCAGCTTCTTCAGCTGAATCTCTGTGAATCCCATTTCTGTCAGCGCCCTCTAGCCAAGGACCGCTGGGATCACCTGCGGTTGAACAAGTTGGGTTACTTCTGGCAGTGAGTGAGAGTGCACACTGTGGGGAGCCATGGGACATTTTATTTGGAGGTTGGTAGAAAGATTTATTATAGAATTTGGCCTTCGGTTGGGTGATTTGGGGGGAGGATACAAACGGGAGCGTGATCTGGATTAGGTACTGTTAGAAATCAGAAACAATTCTGTGAGTGGGTATCAGTAAATCTCATCCATAGGGGAGTTGGATTAGAGCAAGGCTGAAACAGGAATTTGGTAAGGCAGCAGTCACTCCTGTGAGTGGGGAAAAGCTATGTTTGGTATTTCATGGCTTAGACAATGTTTATATTTTGTCTGTGTTCAGACATGATCACAGAGTTGCCTTATTTGATGTTAGAGCTCTGGGAAAAGATTTACATCCAACAGGAGAAGACCAAAGGCCAGCTGTAAGTGCCCGGCCAGCTCCCGGCACCAGGAAGGCCTAACTGTTGGTACCAGGCCAGCTCCTTGATGTCAGGGGTTGCTCTTTTCTTTTCTTGAACCCAGGTACCAAGAATCGTTAAGTAGGTATAACGATGTTAACTAAGTAACTACAAAGACATAAAGCTAACACTAAAGCATCAAGGAAGTAACAACTGCCAAAGCAGTCACCATCACTGGGACTGGGAGATCAAAGGAAGATGCTGGAATGATTTCACTTAGAAGCTCAGAGGAGGGGCCCCATGGAGATGACACCCAGATCTTGAGGATGAGGCTTGGCTAACAATGGGGATTCCGAAGGCGGTAGAGAGGAAGCTGATAGTCCCAGGGTTGGAAAATCTGCAAACTGCATTGAGCTGTTGTCCTGGGCTGGAACTACCTCTGCAGTGTGGAGAAGTGTTGGCTGAGGAGCTCACAGGAAGCAGCCAGAACGGAGCGAGGCCCTCCTCCTCTCTTCAGTCTTGTAGTTGCCTGCTAGGCCTAATAGGGCTCCAGCCGACAAAGCAGAAATGTGGTTCGCAGAGTCCCAGCTCCCACATCACAAACCAGCCTTGGGAATGGCGGGTCAGGATGAGAGGGAATGAGTTACCTCGTGCAGATTGTTTGTTTCTCTGGGGCAGACTCCCTGGGTTTGTTGCTCCTGTCTCAGGAGCATCTTCTGTATCTCTCTCCCCACCAGCAGCAGCAGCTAGGACAGCCATGCAAGGAGAATCTCACGGTGGGTGCTCAGGAAGCACTGTTGGTTGAGTGACTGGCAGGATGAATGGAGAGAATTCTAGAGTTCTCTGACGTTGGAGATGGGAACACATGCAAGGGCACATTTTTCTATCATTATCTTTCTTCTAGAAAACTAAAAACCACGCTACTCTAGCCCATACGTGGTCAGGCATAAAAAACAACTAAACGACACACCTCGGTGAAGCCAGAGAAAATGTTTGATCATGTGACAGGAAAATCAAATAGAGGTAATGACTTTTGCTGGGGGCTTTTTTTTTTTTTTTTTTTTGGTAACACCCATGCTACAAAGTTTTCTAACCCTTTCAGAAATTCAAGGCAATGAGAGGAAGAACTCTATATCCTATACTGCTGCTCAGAGAGAAGAACCATCCTGAAATAGCTGTGAGGTTATTTGCAGCCCATGTTTGTAAGGAAACATTGGAAAAGAGGAAAAACATTTCAACATGGCACAGAACGGAGCGGGAACTGATTGGGATTAGCAAGAGCTAGAGAATGTTAAGCCACTGAAGAGAGACTGAGAGTTTTGTAGAGTTGGCTAATGATCTCTGTGACAAAGATGAGACCATTCTAGATTGGCAGGTAAATAAGCAAAGGACATAGAAGCTGAATTGTGAATCATAGAGCCAAGTACTAAGAGAAGACGATGACTAAGATATCACTGGCTAAGGTTTTCACCTTTCCTTTTTGAGGAACAATTAGAGTTGAGGCCAGGTTTACCACATGTATTATTTATTATTAGGATATGTGTGCGTATGTTTGGTTATATTAATCGTTTTATTTTAAATCAAACATAGTTGCATAATCCATTATTCTTGACCTCATTCCTTTAACTTTTAGTACATTTTGTCTATCCATTGAAAAGAGAGCCTAAAGTTCATAAAAATTAATTTCAAGCATGGGCTCTCTCTGTGGCCTAAATCCTGATCTAGTTCTTCTCCTAGGAGACTGTAACTACAGTTGTTCTGGATATGCACTGCCTTCCTGGACTCTCATTGGCTCCATAGCATGGTATCTCTGACCACTCATTACCAGTGATCACTTCTGGCCCTGTTACCTGGCTGACCCTTTACAGAGAGCAGCCCTCTCTAATTGTGCCCTCTGCCCTGTGACAAGAGGTAAAGAGCCCATGCCCATCCCAGTGGACCTCCCACCCCCAACTGAGGTAGAGGAGTGGCATCAGACAGTCCTTAAATCATCCATTGTAATCAGAATATAAGCTCAAGGAAGAGTAGCTTCATGTGTTGTTTAATGA
>JAQZBX010055292.1:0-18455 GCA_029593785.1 Cabassous unicinctus | reverse complement strand
TTTTTTTTTTTTTTTCTATAAAGGTGTCCTTTTAAAGAGGTTAATACTTTTGGTATATGAATACCCCTTATTTGATTAGGTATTTCAGGTTTTCTTATCTTGCATGTCCAAGGACAGAGACATAAAAAAAAATGAGATACTAGTCAGTAAGTTTATGTAAAGCAATATTATATGGTTTACCAGCATTGGCAGTGGATGGAGGTGATAGTGATGCAGTGGCATGATTGGGTTCAATTGTGTAGGAATGTGAGGGGGAGTAGGCAGGGGGGTTGAGTGGGACTATTCATGGAACTGGGGGAAGGATTGGAGTAAGAAGCAGGTGAACTCTGGGGATTTGCAGGCCTGTTAACCTGGTTAAAACTACAATGTTGGGAATGCTCTTTCAGCAAATATGGCATGGGAGGGTTATTGGTGTTGGGCGTCAGGATTGGGGTGTATGTGGGATAGGGTGCACCTGGGGCATGCCTCTATGTAGTATGAATTTGTTCATCTTGTCATAGTGTTATCTCACTGGGTGTATACGCACACAACATACAAGAAAACATTAAACTGCCATTCTGGGGAGTCCTGCTATGTTCTCAGTTAGAGGGGTAAGAATCTCTAGAGAATATAGGCAGTGCCTAATAAAAGAAAACAGACCAATATGTGAAGCCTTCAATATTAGTGCATGTAATTATAAAGCTTCTTCTTCAAAAATGAAACTTAAGGGGTACCATAGGATCCATGGGAAGGGGGAAGGAAGAAGAATAGATGGAATATAGAGCATTTTTATGGCATTGTAATTGTTCTGCATAATCTTGCAATGATTGATACAGGGCATTTTAAATTTTGTCAAAACCTATAAAAGTGTACAGTGCAAATTGTAAACCATCATGTAAACAATTGACCATGGATAGTAGCAGTGCTTCAATATTTATACATCAATTGTAACAATGTACCATACACATGAAAAATGTTATTAATAGGGGAGAGTGGGAGAGGAAGAAGGGGTGGGTATATGGGAATCTCCTATATTATCTATGTGACTTTTCTGTAACCTAAAGCTTCTTTGAAGATAAAGTGAAAAAATTAAGACACTGGGGGAATGTGCAGAAGAAATTGTCACTGTACATAAAAGAAAACAGAAATTATAGTGATAAAAGACACACTGAAAATTTTATTATTTTTTATTTTGATATTTTATATCTGTTATTATTTTATCTTATTGTTTTTATCTTTTTTTTTTGGCTTTATTTTTGGGGAGGTTTTGGATTGCAGAATTATCTCAGCTTTGCGAGGGGAGAATCACTGGTACATGGTGTCAATGATGGTTGATGTGTGGGGAGGGGTACACCTGGGGTGTGCCTCTAAATATGAATATGTTTAAGTGGTCATGGGCATTGTCTCAATGGATGGAGACACACACAATAACTGAAAGAATATTGAATTCCCATCCTGGGAAGTCCTGCTACATTCCCTAATAGAGAGACAAGAATTCTCCAAGTACATGGGCAGTGCCGAGCAAAGGAGAACAGGCCATTATGCCAGAACCTTGATACTGATGATTGTACTTATGAACCTTTTCCTGTGAAATTGAAATTTATCCTAGAATTATATATTACCTAAGTGTTACCTCCTGAAAGGCTCCTTGTTGCTCAAATGTAACCTTTCTGTAAGCCAAATACAGCATATAAACTCACTACCTTCCCCTGGACATGAGATATGAATCTTGAGGATAAGCCTCCTTGGCACCAAGGGATTATTACCATGTGCTAACTAACAAGGCATTTGGAAAAATACCCTGACCAAAAGGGGATATATTAAATGCAAATGAGTTTTTATGGCTAAGAGATTTCAAATTGAGTCTGGAAGTCATTCCAGAGATTATGTTTATGCACATCTTAGCAGGATTTCATTGACTGCCACAGTAAGCAGTACATCAAATAGTGGGGTTCCTGAGGGTTCTAGAGACATCTAGACACTATAGGCAGGGTAGAAAATCTCAGGAATTCAACACCCTGTCAGTGGGGCTTACTTTGAAATATATGCTCTATAACCTAACAGAGTTGGACTCATTTATGATTTCCTTACACATGGCTCTTCTGCCCCTTTTATTTGAACCATTAATTAACACTATACTTGTTAAATACATGTCCCAGAGACTTCAGTCTTCAGTCTGTTCATATGCCTGTTGAGCATTGAATCTCAGCATAGTTGCAACACCTACTCTCCAGTTCATTGGACTCACCCAAGACAACTAACAAAAGGATAATCATGGATAATGTCCATTCCCCAAAACAGAGAGTATCTATAACTGCAAGCAAGACAGTTCCTTCTATCTGCCCCATGGGACCTAAGTACTCTCTCAATCAGAAACAGAGTGGGCATCACCATCCCAAAATCCTCAAGAGTAAGGAATGAAGATACATAAAAGGGGAATGCAACTATGGATTAAAGTAGATTTATTATTCTAGCAATGGAAGAACTTGTATCATTGATATAAAGACAGTGGCCACTAGAGGATATGAGGGGAGGGATAGGGAAGAATGGGTGTAACATGGGGCATTTTTTGGATATTAGAATTCTCCTGCATGACATTGCAAAAATGAATACTGACCATCATACGTTTTGTCAAAACCTATAAAATTGTGTGGGGCTAAGTGTAAACTATAATGTAAACTATAGTCTATGGTTAGTTGCAGTGTTTCAATATATGTTCATCAATTATAACAAATGTACCACACTAGTGGAAGATGTTGTTAATGTGAGAAAGTGTGGGATGGGGTGGATGTGGGGAATATGGGAATCCCCTATAGTTCCAATGTAACATTTATGTAATCTGCAATTCCTTTAAAAATAAAAATAAAATCTTTCTGCAAAAAAAAAATTAATTAAAAGAATGGAACAATTAAAAAAAAACTTGTGTGCTTCAATGGACTTTATCAAGGAAATAAAAAGACAACAAAACAATGCAGAAATATTTGAAACCCTATATCTTATAAGGTTTTAATATCAAGATTATGTAAAGCACTTTTACAACTCAACAGCAAAAAGACACATCACCCAATTTAATAATGAAAAAAATCAACAAAACCTTGAGTAGAAATCTTTCTCCAAAGAAGATTTACAAATAGTCAATAAGCAACTTAAAAGATGCTCAAAGTCATTAGCCATCAGAATTGCAAATAAAAAACACAATGTGATACTATTTCAGTTCCACAATAATGGCTACTATTGAAAAATCAGAAAATAGCAAGTATTGGAGGGAATGTGGAGAAATAGGAACAATTGTTCTTCAAAACTTGAAACTTAGTGGTTACCATAAGTCCCTAGGGGAGGAGGAGGGAAGGATAGAATAGATGGAACGTGGGGAATCTTTGGGGGCATTGGAAATGTTCTACATGATCTTGCAATGATGGATATATTTAAATTTCACCAAATTTATAAAAGCGCATGGTCCAAAATGTAAGTCATAATGTAATCCTTTGACCATGAATGGTAGCAATCCTTCAATATTTGTACATCAATCATAACAAATGTGTCATCTGCATGTAAAATGTTATTAATAGGGGAGAGGGGAAAAGGGGGAGGCCATTGGGTATATGGGAATCCCTTATATTCTCTACATGACTTTTCTGTAACCTAAAACTTCTTTGAAGATAAAATGAAAAAAATAAGACACTTGGGGAATATAAAGAAGAAAATGTCACTGAACATTCAAGGCAACAGATTTTACAGTGATGAAAGATGTAACGCCTAAAAATATATTTTTTTTAATTTTTATAATTTTTTGTTTTATTTATTAATTTTAAACTATCATTATTATTTCATTTTCATATTATTATCTGGTTATTTTCTTGGCTTCATCTTTGGAGAAGTTTTGGATCACAAAAGGGTAAGAACTGTCACAGGGGAGGATCATTGGTGTGAGCTGTTGTTGATGGACCGATGCATGGAAGGAGGTTCATCTGGGGCATGCCTCTAAGGCATATGAATGTGTTCAAGTGTTCGTGGGCATTGTCACAGTGGGTGGAGATCCACACAATAACTGAAAGAATATCAAATTCCCATCCTGGGGAGTTCTGCTACATTCGCTAACAGGACAGCAAAGAATCCCCTCTGTACAGGAGCAGTGGCTAGTGAAGGAAGATGGACCATTGATGGGCCATTGATTGTGATGACTGTACTTATGAACCTTTACTTTTGAAATTGAAACTTAGTCTAGTATTAATGTTGCCTAAGAATTACCTCATGAGGGCCTCCTTCTTGCTAAAATGTGGCCTCTTTCTAAGTCAAACTCAGCATATAAATGCACTACATTCCCCCCAGTATAGGACATGACTCCCAGGGATGAGCTTCCCTGGCACCAAGGGATTATTACCAAGTGCCAACAAGCAATGCATCTGGAAAAAAAAACCCTGACCATAAAGGGGCAATGGTAAATGCAAAGAGGTTTTTACAGCTATGAGATTTCAAAGTGAGTTGGGAGGTCACTCCAAAGGTTAGGCTTACAAATGTCTCAGCAGGATCTCATTGACTGCCACAGTAAATGATGCCTCAAATTGCAGGACTCCTGAGGGCTCTAGAGACATCTAGACACTATAGGCAGGGCAGACAGCTCAGGAGTTTGGCATCCTGCCAGTGGGCCTTACCTGGGAATTTATGCTCCCCAGTGTCACAGAGTTGGCCTCATTTGTGGTTTCCCTACACACGGCTCTTCTGCCCCTTCTATTTGAGCCTATATTTAGTACTATACTTGATAGGTGTATGTCCAAGAGACTTAAATCTTTGGTCCATCCATGTGCCACTTGGGATCTGAATCTCAGCAGAGTTGCAACACTCCAATTCATTGGAATCACACATGATAACTAAGAAGGTGATGATGATGGACAATACCCATCCCAAGGAACAGAGAGAGTCTGAACCTGCAAGGAAGAGATAGTTCCATCCATCTGCCCCATTGGATCTAAACCCCCTCTAAATTAGAGGCAAACTTGGCATCACTATCCTGAAGTCCTCAAGATTGGGGAATGAACAATGGGCTAAAGAAGACTTACTATGATTCTACTATAGACTTATTTTTCTAGCAACTTGTATCATTGATGTGGAGGCAGTGGCCACAAGAGGTACTGAGGGGAGGGAGAAGGAAAAATGGGTGTAATATGGGGATATTTTCAGGACATTGGAATTGTCCTGCACAACATTGCAGTGATAGATACAGGTCATTATATATTATGTCATATCTTACGAAACTGTGGAAGAGAGTGTAAACAATAATCTAAACTATATTCCACAGTTAGTGGCAATGCTTCAGCCTGTGTCCATCAATTGTAACAAATGTACAACACTAATGAAAGATGTTGTTAATGTGGGAAAGTGTGGGAGGGTTAGGGAGTGGGGCATATGGGAATCCCCTATATTTTTTTATGTAATATTTATGTAATCTAAAGTTTATTTTAAAAAGTAACTAAAAAGTTAATGCTACTTCTAAGTACTAGCAATGAACAGTATAAAAAGGAATTTAAAAAACAGTTCCATTTACATTACCATCTAAACAAATATAATACTTAGAAATAAGTTTCACCAAGGATTTGTAAAATTGTGCACTGAAAACTCAAAACATTGCTGAAATAAATTAAAGAACACCTCAATAAATTGAAAGATATCCCATTCTCCTTGTTCAGAAGACTTAATATTGTTTAGATGGCAATGCTACACAAATTCTAATTTGCACAAATTCAATGCAATCACATCAAAATACCAACATTATCTTTCTGCAGAAATGGAAAAGTTGATCTTAAAATTCATGTGAAATTGCAAGGGATCCTTAAAAACCAAAATAATCTTCATAAAGGAGAACAAATTTTGAGAACCCACACTTAAGGGTTTCAAAACTTACAGGAAAGCTACAATAAAAAAAAATGTGGTACTGGCATAAAGATAGGCCTATTGATAATGAAGAAGAATTGAGAGCCCAGAAATAAATACACACATCTATTGTTAATTGATTTTTGACAAAGACAGCTAACCTCTCCAAGGAGGAAAGAAGATCCACTTCAACAAACGTGCCAGGAAAATTAGATATCCACATGAAAACAATGAAGTTAGACCCTTTCTCACATTATGTTAAGGGAAAAAACCTCAAAATGGACAAAGACCTAAATCTAAGCACTAAAATTATAAAAAACTTTATGAGGAAGCATAAGAGTAAATCTTCATGACATTGGATTTGGCAACAAATTTTTAGATGTAACACCAAAAGCTGAAGCATCAAACGAAAAAAAAAGATAAATTGGATTTAATGAAAATTTAAACTTTTTGAACATCAAAGAACACTATCAACAAAGTTAAAAGGCAGTTCACATTAAAACAGGCAACAAACAATTCCCCAAGATGAAAAGTTCAGGACCAGGTGTTTTCACAAATGAGCTCTATCAAGCATTCAAAGAAGATTTCATACGAATCTTACTCAAGCGCTTCCAAAAAATTGAACAAAAAAGAATGCTACCAAACTCATTCTACGAAGCAAATTTTACCCTAAAACCAAGGCCATATGAAAATATTATGAAAAAGGAAAATTACAAACACATTTCCCCTGTGAACATGGATGCAAAAATCCTCAACAAAATAATTGCTAATCGAGTCCAACAACACATTAAAAGAATTATTCATCATGATAAAGTGGGTTTTATACCAGGCATGCAAAGAAGTTTCAACACAAGAAAATCAAACAGTGTAATACACCACATTAATAAGTCAAAGAAGAAAAATCACATCTTATTGACTGACATAGGAAAGGCATTTGACAAAATACATCATCTTTTCTTTACAAAAATACTGAAGAAGACAGGAATTGAAAGAAACTTTCTCAACAAACTAAAGGCCATATATGAAAAACCCACAGCTACCATTGTACTCAATGGTGAAAGACTGAAAGCTTTCCAGCTGAGATCAGGAACAGGAAAAGAAATCCCACTGTCACCACTGTTGTTCAATATAGTGCTACAGGTTCTAGTTAGAGAATCAGGCAAGAAAACGAAATAAGAGGCATCCAAATTGGAAAGGAAGAAGTAAAACTTTCACTATTTACAATTGACATGATTCTATATCTAGAAAGTCCTGAAAAATCTACAACAAAGCACTAGAGCTAACAAATGATTTCAGTAGAATGTCAGGATACAAGATCATTACACAAAAATCAGTGGTGTTTTATACACTAGTAATGTGCAATCTGAGGAGGAAGTCAGGAAAAAAAATTCCATTTGCAATAGTGACTAAAAAAATCAAATATTGAGTAATAACCTTAAGCACTTGAATAAAAGTAAAGCACATGTATTCAGAAAGCTACAATGCATTACTGAAAGAAATTTTAAAAGACCTAAATAGTTGGAAGAACATTCCATGCTCATGGATTGGAAGGCAAAATATCATTAAGATGTCAATTCTACCCAAATTTATATACAGATTCAATGTAATCCCAATAAAAATTCTACCAGAATTTTTGAAACAAATGTAAAGCACAATTATCAAATTTATTTGGAAGAGTAAGGGGCCCTGATTAGCAAGAAATATCTTAAAAAGGAAAAAGCAAAGTTGGAAGACTCTCATTTCCAGACGTTAAATCTTATTACCTAGTTACATTAGTAAAAACATCATGGTACTGGAATAAAGATAGATACATAGGCCAATGGAACTGAAATGATGGTTCAGAAATACACCCTCATATCTATGGTCAAGTGATTTTTGACAAACCTGTCAAACTCACCCAGTTGACCAGAACTGTCTGTTCCGCAAATGGTGTTGGAAGAACTGGATACCCATAGCCTAAAGAAAGAAAGAGGACCCTTATCTCACACCTTATACAAAAATTAACTCAAAATGGATCAAAGCTCTAAATATAAAAGCAAGAACCATAAAGCTCCTAGAAGAAAATTTAGGGAAACATCTTCAAGACCTGGTGGTAGGTGGTGTATTCTTAAACCTTACACCAAAAGCACAAGTAACAAACGAAAACATGAAAGAATGGGGCCCCCTCAAACTTAAACACTTTTGTGATTCAAAGGACTTCATCAAGATGGTGCAAACGCATCCCACTCAATGGGAGAAAATAATTGGAAACCACGATCTGATAAGAGTTTGATTTCCGTTCTATATAAAGAGATCATACAACTAAACAATTAAATAACAAGCAATCCAATTAAAAAATGGGAAAAAGATTTAAGTAGACATTTCTCCAAAGAGGAAACACAAATGGCCAAAAAGCACATGAAAACAATGTTCAATATCACTAGCTATTAGGGAAATGCAAATCAAAATGACAATGAGATATCTTCTCACCTGCATAGAATAGCCATTATTAAAAAAACAGGAAACAATAACTGCTGGAGAGAATATGGATAAATAGGAACACTCTTTCACTATTGGTGGGATTGTAAAATGGTGCAGCCTCTGTGGAAGACAGTATGGCTGCTCATCCTCCGGAAGCTAAATACAGAACTGTCATATGATCCAGCCATTCCTTTACTAGGAATATATCCAGAAGAACTGAAAACTGTGACATGAACAGACATCTGCACACCAATGTTCACAGTGGTGTTTTTCAGAATTGCCAAAGATAGAAACAATCTAAGTGTGCATCAACCAATGAATGGATAAACAAAACATGGTATATACATATGATGGAATACTACGCTGCAGCAAGAAGAAATGAAATTGGGAAACGTATAATAACATGGATGAATCTTGAAGACATTATGCTAAGTGAAGTATGCCAGATACAAAAAGACAAATATTGCATGGTCTCATTAATATGAACTAAATACAAAGAATAAACACATGGATTTAAAACCTAGAATATAGGTTATTAGGAAATAAGAGGAGGACTGAGGAAGACTACTGATGCTTAATGTATCAGTAGTTTAATTAACTTGCCTGTAAAAGTGTAGAAATGGATAAAGTTAATGGTAGCACATTTATACTGAGTAGCAGCTGATTTATAAATGGGATTGTGGCTGAAAAGGGTAGTCTAGGGATGTAAATGTCAATTGAAAGAAAGCTAGACAATCTTCTAGGGACTGAATAACACAGTGAACCCAGAGTTGGATGAGAATTGTGATTGATGATATGGATGCAAGAGTGTCCTTCTGTGAGCTAAAGCAGATGTATGTCACTATTGCAGGGTGGTGTAAATGTGGAGAAGCATGGGAAAAATAAAATTTGTATGACTTATGGACTGTGGTTAGCAGCAATACTCTAATATTCTTGCTTCAATGCCAGAGATGTACTGTGTTGATAATGGGTTGGGGATATAGAAAAAATGTGCCAAATGTAGGCTAAGGGCCATGGTTGGTGGTAATAGTCTGATGGTATTATCTCATAATCTGTAACAAATGTTCCACAATGGTGTGGTGTGTTGGTGAAGGGGTGCTGTATGGGAATTCTACATATATGCATGATTCTTTGTAAGTTCACAATTTCTGTAATGACAATATATTTAAAAAATAATAATAGGGTGGGTTGGGGGAAAATACACAAAATGTAAGATATGGACTATAGTAAGTAGTAATATTTTGATCATCTTCTTTCATAATTTGTAAGAAACATTTCACAACTCTCCAAGGTGTTGGTCATGGGGTGATATATGGGACACCTGTATGATGTTATGCATGTTTGTTTTGTAAGTTCACAACTTTTACTATACACTTGTTTATGTATGTTCATGTATGAATAATATACTTCAATAAAATTTTAAAAACATTACAAAATGACAATGAATAAGAAAAAATTAGGCATTTCAAATAATGGGAGAAAATATTTGCAAATCACATGTCTGAGAAGGGTCCAGCATCCATAATATATAAATCTTAAAACTCAACAGTGGAGAGTAATTTGAGCTGAGGGGCTCTACCTCGAATGCTTGTCGACCTTTCATCAAAGCCCTTTCTCTCTCTTAATCATGGTGTCACTACACTGAGTTCAGCATTCATGGGGCAGTGAACCTGCTGTTTTCAGCAACAAATTCTGACAATTCTGGTAGGACCAAGGTGCCCAAGAATACTGGGACCCCAATGTTTGTTGAGTACTGAACTGAGTCTGGAGACTTGACAAAGGGATTTTCATCACCCTCCCAGTGCCACTGAGCCATCAGCACCTAGAAAGACTTCAGGGGGAGAAATGGTATCTGACCTGACTCCTGGACTGGGTGAGTAAGTCATCAAGACAGAAGTTGACAAGGGAGAGAGAGAGATGATCCAAGTCCCCTGGACTGAGGACATGGCCTGAGGTTCTCCTCCCAGAATATTCACTCTTGTTCTGATCACTCCATTTCTGATTTATTTCTGGTTTCCTGAATTCATAATTTAATTAAGGCCTTGTCTTCTTTGTAAATATCTAGTGTGTAGCAGATAATTGTAACAGATAGCTGCTTGTTATTACCCCACTTGTATTTGTTTAACCTTGGTTTTGATAATTGGTCTATGATTAGTTCAATGAAAAGGAAAAGACAATATTCTGTAAATTAGAATCTGGGGAATCCTGGCCTGAAAATGAATTATAAAGCATAATACTACCCTACAATTAGATTTATATTGCAAAAGGGAAGAGAAATGAGACAAAATCCTATATATCTTTCATATCCTTGCATCAGAACAAGATTTGCAGAAAAAGTGCAAAATTATAGTTAAAACTAGTGAGTTTTATATTTCTTTGTTTCTGTGTTTTTGTGTCAGATTTTCTACTTGTCTCTGTCTGTTTATGTATATTTTTCTACCTCCAGATGGTAATGCCAAATTAAGAAATAAAAATTCTTAGGGGAGCTCTATTCAAATTGCTTAAAGATAAATAAATGTATATATACATACATGTTTTATTAGTATTCCTGGAGTATCAGAATTTAGTGAAATTGAGCTTCTAATGCCCTTTGAACTCCTCCTGCCTTTCCTTCTGAGTGCTGGCTTATCCTAGCTCTTCTTTTAATGATAGAATTTCCCAAAATCTTACTGAAAATGGAGTGAGTTTTGAAAAAAGTCATTCTTATCATTTCAGACATATAAACCTAGATACTCAGACCTTTACCAGTTAATTTACAGGAAAGCTGGTGAAAGTCATGCAGACATCTGGATAGACAAAGCTATTTGGAAAGGAAAAAAAAAAACTGAGTAAGAAATCCTCTTGACTTAAAACAACAGCCAAATAAGCCCCAATAAACCCTGGAGGCACCAGGGTTCAGGGCCTTAGTACTTGTGATTATTATAAAGTACCTGGGCTTCAGAAAGAAAATGCCTGGAATTTCCCAAAGGCAGCAGCACTACCCCCTCATGCTCTATCCTTGCCCCCAGGTCATTCTCCTGGACTTTAGCAGAATCCAAGGCATTATAACTTTTCCTCCTCCCAAGACCAAAACCATCAATTAAAAGATTTTTTTTTTTAGCCTTGCAGGGTATGGTAAAAATTAAATTCCTAGTTTTTCTTTGGCTCAACTTTTCTATGTATTAGAGTTTCCCCCTCAGAGGATTGCAATGATTTACAGGTGACAGGATTGTGAATCAAAGCCCCTGTGGCATAAATGAGGAAAGGCAGCCTCCAGCCATAATCCACATGACAGACTGAGCAAGCCATCACAGCCCATCATCTTCTAAGAATAAACAAACTGGAGCAGATAAGGGACATCACCCCCTCCAAGCACCACCAACCCCTCCCACATTCCAAGACCTCTAAGACCACTCCCCCCTGGCCATTTGACTCCAGGCTATAGCCAGTTTCCCCACCTATTGATGTACTGTATAAAGCCATACCCACCACCCTCTGGAGGTGGGCTAAAATCTCTCTTCAGGCCCCCTCTGTTGGGAGAGCTTCCCAATAAACTTTCTGCCTGCAATCATCAGTTTCTGTGTCCCAGTGAGCAACATTTTTCTCTCACAATATGCCTTATGTAAAGCTGGGCTTATTAAGCCCCTTATCTAGGATGAACAAATCATTTGGGGAAGCTATAGGGGAAGGGTTGGGTACAGAAAGATAGGAGAGGTGTAGGTTAAATTAGAGTTCTTTCTACTGGGCTTGAGATTTGGATGTGATAGGCATAAGGGAAGTGTTGTGGAATAAATCATGTTTTTCATGGATTATTTTGTGGAGTGGGTTCCTTAGTTGTTGTAGAGTTCTGAGGGAATTGACAAATTTGGAATTATTTTTGTTCCTTGTAATACCTTTGCAATGGTAGCTGCAAAATATAAATCATTATTTAAACAACTATAGCCTTGGGTTGGGGGTAATTGAATAAAACCTAATTGTCAATTTCAGTAAGTAAAGGAAAATGTCCTTTAGAGCTATGGAAGAGGTTTTCCTGAAATATGCTTGGGACAAATTAAACAACTGTAGTATATTTTCCAGAGCCTGATAGTCAGTATGCTTCATATATCTCACTGGAATACTGATAAAATGGTAAACTGAAGAAACCAGTGTTTCTAGAAACCATCCCCTAAAAATAATGATGTCTTCTGAACTATCATTAAGTGCAATACAAGCATACAATTTAATTCTACTTGGGTATATTCTCCCTAGATTTATTCAGGTACTGACAAAATTAGCTACCATTATATCTATCGGATCTTGAAGATAATGAAAAATGTAAGTTTGTGTTTAACAAAATTAACTTATTATTTTGACACACTTTAAGAATAATTATATATTGTAAGATGTTTGAAGACAGTTCCAAAGACAGGTTTGGTAACGAAGTATACAAGTATATATGTATGCAGGAAATGTTTTGTTAAAAGAAAGTGTGCACCATTTCCTGAGGGAAAATGACTGGTTTTCACAGAATGAGAGGCAGGAATATGTAGGACAAGACCTAAATGGATATGGAATGTAGTAAGACTTGTGGAAGTGAATTTTATTTGTCATAGTCAATGCTAGCTAAAATTTAATAAGCTTCTTTATAATATTTTCAAGAGCTTTTGTATCAAACTTTATTCATACAAATTGCCTTTTGGTTCTCCCCTATCTCTGTTAAAATAATGAAACTTTCTCAGATTATTGATCTATTCTTAGTGAAGTTTATATAAAGTTTTCATAACCATCCATGTGGTCTGAATAGAGGACAAAGATTCTATGTCATATCAGAAGAATATCCTCAATGATGTTTATTTTGACCTTATCATCCTTTATTGTTTTAGAAGACATGCTTCTCACTTTTAAAGGAACTAAGTCTTTTTCTTACAATCAAATTAAATATTGTAAAACAAATATTGTTTCACAGAGACCCACTTTCCTGTTTAAACATAATGGTCAAACATGACAACTTGTTTTAAAAAGATTTATTTTATTTATATATTTATATATTTCTCTCCCCCATAGTTTGTACTTGCTGTCTGCTCTCTGGGTCCATTTGTTGTGTGTTCATCTTCTTTATTAGGAGGAACCGGAAACTGAACCTGGGACCTCCCATGTGGTAGGCGGTCACCCAACTACTTGAGCCAAATCCATTTCCTGGAACCTGACAACTTTTGACATTTTGCTTTCCCCAAATCAAACCGTAAACAATATATTTTATTTCAAGCTGTTTCAAAGGATTTGTTCTTTCACCTTGTAAAAAAGTGAGGTGCTAAAAAGTAGTTTCATTTAACATATTATGAGTTGCATAGAAAGTATTTGAGAAGTGTTATAAAAAATAAAAAAGGTTTTCTAACCTTCTGTTGGTTGAATTTTTATAGATGAGATGTTATTTATAGAAATATTTAGAGAGTATATAAAATTCTTAGAGATTTGACAGTGTTCTTACTGCCCATGTTATGTCCTGATACTGATCTGCATGATTTTAGCCAACAGTATACTGTTGATTGTCATGCTTTTAATTATTCTTAGAAAAATGTTACATGTAACAGAAACAACCAAATTTCCTTGTCAGTTACATTGTTTTACTCTGATGCTTCTCTAAAAGTGCATACAGTCAGCTATAGGGCAGAGCTTTATGTTCAACAAAATGAGACTTTAAGAGGAAAACAAGGCAAGTATATAAATTATGTTCTACCTGTTAATTAACATAATCCTGGTATAAAAGTGTAGAGGTGAGACAGGACAAAACTTCTTGCTATGGTCTGTGGTTCATTGAACTCAATATAAGTTAATTGTCAAATGTTTTTATTTCTGGAAATGGCTTCATTTGGAAAATACTCATAAGGGAATTGGGGCCTAGACTGTAAGCTCTTGCAGAAGTCACATTTTTCCTGGGATTTGGTTGTTATTTCTAAATTCTGAGGTGGTCTGCTCCTTGGGTGTGTAACTTGGTAATTCCATGGAACTTTGGATGTCTGTGTGACATCTGAGACTGAGAGCTGGAGTTCTCCAGCTCTGGTGGTACTGAACATACAACAACTGTTAGAGAAGCTGAAGGAGGGATCAGACTTCAACTGGGAAAATTAATGGAGTTTATTTTGTTTGAATTAAGGTGACTCAGAACACAGGGTAAAGAATGATATTTTCTGTTTTTAGGACTTTAATTTCTGTGTGAGACCAAAGAAAGAGAGATTTATTCTGTCCAAAATTTAAATTTCCTGTGGCACACTGGTCTGATTTAACCTGTCTGTTCAGTTTATTTGGACAACCTAATTCAGCTTTATGTGACATGGAACCTAGGATAAGAAATGAGCTCCTGGTATTCTGTACAGGCTGATGTAATACCCGGATGCATTCAAAGTGTTTGGGGTATAAAATGAAAAAGTATTTTCAAGGTCCTTGAGGGACTGGGGAAGAAAAGCACGGCATGATTAAACTTCCCCACCTGGGGAATTCTTGCTGTTCTCTCAAGCAATAGGGTCTCCCAATTTACTGAAACTGTAATCCAGGAACTTTGCAAGATCTAAATCTAAGATCTACTCTTTTTTGTAAAACATAAATGATCCCCATTTGAACTTATAATATGGAGACCTATGAAAATAAATGCTGGAATATATGAACCCTGCCTCATAAAAGGAAATGCGCTAAGAAGCCAAGCCCTCAGTCTTGAGGCTTTTACTTATGAAACTTATTTCTGTAATTATTATACTAAGCCTAATTATAATTAATGCCTAATAGTCATCCTCCTTTTTGCTCAGACATGGCCTCTCTCTAGGCCAAACTCTACAAATAAACTTACTACCTCTCCCCCTATATATGATTTGACTCCCAGAAATGAATCTTCCTGGTACCGAGGGATTAGTACCAAATGTTGATCAGCAGTGCTTTTGGAAAAAGATGTTAATCAAAAGCAGGAAGTGTTTAAAAAGGACTAAAGCAAAAAAACATTTCAATGGCTAAGAGATTTCAAATAGAGTCTGGAGGTTACTCTTACACAGGTCTCAGATAATTTTCAATTTACTGGTTAAGTTTGTTTCTCAGAGACGTAAAGCCTCCAGATTGTTCCTATGCCAATTAAGCCCTGAAACCCAGGGGTACCAGTATCTCCAAGAATGGTGGAGAGACTGATTTGAGCTGAGGGCCTCTGTGTCTGATGCCAAGCAACTTGCAATAAAGCCCTTTCTCTTTATGGGAAGAAAAAACTAAGCAGCAAAACACAAACAACCCAATTTAAAAATGGGCAAAAGATTTTTTAAAATGGGCAACAGATTTTGTATTAGTTTTCTAGGCCTGCCATAACAATGACCACAAACTTAGTGTTTTAAAGGAACAGAAGTTTATTCTCTCAAAATTAAGGAGACCAGAAGTCTGAAATCAAGGTGTCAGCAGAAACGTAAAGGTTTTGGAGAATCTTTCCTTGGCTCTTATAGCTTCGGGTGGCTCCATGGGTAAAACTGTGTATGTGTGAGGAGAATATATAGGAACTCTGTATTTCTACATGATTTTTCTGTAAACCTACAATTTCTCCAATAAAAATATGTGAATATCAAAAATATATAGAATGGATAAATTTGTAGAGATAGAAAGCAGGTTAGAGGTTACCTGGGCTGGAGGAAGGGGGAAAGGGAAGTGACTGCTTAATGGATATGGGCTTTCCTTTTGTTGTGATGAAAATGTTTTGGAAATTGGTAGGATGGTGTTTACACAATGTAATGTGTACTAAATGCCATTGAATTGTACACTTCAAGATGGTTAATTTTATGTTATATTGATTTTTCCTTGAAAATAACTCTCATGAAAGCAACTAAATTATAAACAAAAATACTAGGAATAAATCTAGAAACAGATGTGTACAGCTTTCATAAAGAAAATTATAAAACATAATTGAAGTTAGAAAAGAAGACTGAAAAGTTAAAGAAAGATGCTGGCTCTACCTCATGGACATCATATTCCCCCAAATTTATTATAAATTTTATGTAATTCCAATAAAAATCTCAACAAGGTTTTCATGAGAGGAAGATTTTTTAAAAGAAGGAAGAGTAACAGTATAAATTTTTTGGCAGTGTAACAGGGTTCTTCCCCAAAAGAACCCAGCCTTCCCCTCATTCAAGGGGCTCTGGGTCTGTATTCCCAGTCTCAAGTCTGGGAATTAAGGGGCCTTGACTCTTTGTTTCTCTAATCCAAGTTAGGCTTTTGTGCACTTGACCTAGAGCTCTTCTGATTATCCAGATCAAGTAGGAATTTAGTAGACTGCCCATCTGTTTTACTTCTAGGTACCCTATGATCTGTTAGCCAATGCTATAGGTCTATGTGACTCAAACTATTTTGATTGCTGCTTTGAGTCTGCTCTTCATTGTGGTAGCCACGCCCACCTTAGCTTTGGTGATTGAGTGCTGCCACTTGGCTTCTGCAACCTGGGATCTGATCATCCCCATAGTGTTTAAGGATCCAAGTTCAGTGACAGTAGTTCCCAAGGTAATATCTGACCAACAGAGAAGAGCAACCACTGAGATATTTAGGGAAGATGGAGTTAGTCTCACAAATTTCTTCCTCACACTCCTGGTGTCCTCTGGTGGGAGTGTGAGCAGATCTTATATGTTAAATCCATTCTAACATTCTAATCTCTCTAAGCATTTGGATCCTCTCATCTACAGTTTACCAGGACAGTTCTGGCATTTGACATCAGGTAATATCAGCCACTCTTTGATCCATGTTTCACCCCTCCACCCAAACAAACTGATATAAAGGTAGTGATTGCCAGGGGTTCAGAAGGCAGATCGAGGGATGAATAGGTGGAACACAGGGCATTTTTAGGGCAATGAAGTGTTCTCTATGATACTGCAATGATGATACTTGACATTATACATTTGTTAAAGCCTATAAAACTGTGCAGCACACAGTGTAAGCCATAATGTGAACTATAGGCTTTGGTTAGTAGCAATGCTTCAATATTGATTCATCAATTGTAACAATTGTACTACACCTAATGTAAGATGTTAATAATAAGGGAAACTCTGTGTGTGGTATGTATGGGATTCTATGGGAATTCTCTATACTTTTGGTGTAATTTTTCTATAAATATAAAACTTTTCTAAAAATTTCATTATTACTAAAAAAAAAAGTCCATGAAACTGCACTACACAAACAATGAACTCTAAGTTAAGCCATGGAGTATAATTAATAGTACAATTATAAAAATGTTCTTCCATCAATTGTAAAAAATATACTACATCAATGCAAGGTGTTAGTAAAGGGGGGTTATATGGGAATCCTGTATTTTATGCATGATAGTTCTGTTATACCAAAACTTTTCTAATAATAAAAAAGAATGAGGAATCACTTTAGGAACACAACTTAATTATCACCAAGATATATTCATATTACACAAGTAAGAGCAGGATGATATGTAATTCGTTCATCCAAAAAATAGTTCTAGAAATCTGTGGATAGGGAAAATAGGTACCTGGTAGAAAGACGAGGGAGGTGTTCCACTGTAAACCTCTTTGAATCTTTTGTTTTGAATCATGTGAATATATTTCCTGGTTGAAAATATAAGAATTTTTTTTCATTTTAAAATTTTAAAGTAGAGAGGAACAACAAAACCAAAAGTTCACTCTTTGAAAAGATCAATAAAATCACTAAACCTTTAGCTAGACTGACAAAGAAAAAGATAAAGAAGATGCAAATAACCAAAATAAAAAATGAAAGAGGGAGCATTAGTAGTGACCCCACAAAAAAAACAAAGTATGAAAGCAAAATATGAACAATTGTATGCCGATAAATTATATACCTTAGGTGAAATGGACAAATTTACAGAAACACACAAACTACTTACTTAAGAATAAATAGAAGGTATCAACAGGATAATACAAGTAAAGACATTGAATCGGTAATCAAAAAATTCCCAACAAAGAAAAATTTAGGACCAGGTAGCTTCACTGGTGAATTTCACGAAACATTTCAAGAAGAGTTAGTACCAATCTTCTCAAACTTTTCTAAAATATTGAAGGGGAGGGTACACATCCTAACTCATTCTCTGAGGCCAACATTACCCTAATACCAAAGTCAGATAAAGATAATTGCAAGAAATTATGCACCAATATCCCTCATGAACATAGATGCAAATATCCAAAAAAAAAAAAAAAAAA